>VMDO01003791.1:0-79799 GCA_007922755.1 Pedetes capensis
AAGGTGCGTCTGACTCATGCCATGGTATTTTCAGTGGCATCATATGGTTGTGAAAGCTGGACTTTGAACAAGAGAGACAGAAAAAGAATTGATGCTTTTGAATTGTGGTGCTGGAGACGTCTATTGAATATACCATGGATTGCCAAAAGAACCAACAGATCTGTCCTAGAAGAAGTACAACCAGAGTGCTCCTTGGAAGTAGGAATGGCCAGATTGTGTCTTACATATTTCGGACATGTAGTCAGGAGAGATCAATCCCTGGAGAAGGACATCATGTTTGGGAGAGTGACAGGTCAACGCAAAAGAGGAAAACCCTCCACCAGATGGATTGACACAGTGTCTGCAACAATGGGTTTAAACATAAATAAGATCGTTTGCCTGGCACAGAATCGGCAAGTGTTTCGATCTGCTGTACATAGGGTCGCTATGAGTCAGACTCGAGTCGATGGCACCTAACAACAACAACAACAACAACATAATACTATTAAAGTTAATAATTATATGAATGTGACACTTGGACAAAAGTAAAAATGGGAACACTTTCAAACTTAAAAATTGAAACTCATACTTTAACTAAAAGTAACCTTTATATTGCAGTTCACTGGGAGTCATCATCAGCTTGTGAGTAGAAGCACCTTCCCCTTTTTTTGACTGGCCAGCATGGGAGAAGTCTTGGTTCATATAAGGAGTTTAATAAATGTTGATTGAATGTGGAAATCAATAGTCTGGTTGTCTTATCTTCCTTGTGATATCCTTTCTAACTGTATGCCATTATTGTGAAACTATGGATGATAAATGCTCAATGTATGTATGATTGTTTGGTATCAACTTACGTGAATGGATTGATTAAGTTTACATAATCAACAGATATGCCTGAGAGGATTCTGAAATTGGTATATAATTTAGGTGTTGTTGTTGTTATGTGCTATCAAGTCATGTCCAACTCATAGTGACCCTCATAGGGTTTTCAGTGGCTGTTTTGGGGATTGCCTAGAGAGTGGATTGCCATGTCCTTCTCCCATTTTTGTAGTGCTGGGAATTGAACTCAGGACATCAGAGACTGCAAAGCAGGGCTCTACTAACTTAGCTAAATTCCAGTCCAGCCCATAATTTAGGTAGGATTATCAAAAAGAAGTGGGCTGGGATTTAGCTTAGTTGGTAGGGTGCTGCCCTGCAGTCTCTGAGGTCCCGAGTTCAATTCCCAGCACCGCAAAAATGGGAGAAGGACCTGGCAGTCCACTCCCAAGGCAATCCCAATACAGTCACCATTGAAAACCCTATGAAGGTTGCTATGAGTCTGATACCGACTCGAGGGCATCTAACAATAACAACAACAACAACAAATCAAAAAGAAAAACTGAATTGGAAAAATTCTGGAGGATCGTGAGATAAAGAGTAAGCACACACTGAGAACCAGGCAGACCTTTCAGGGTGGAGAGGAGGGAGCTGAATGTGCCATATTGACCCTAGACAAAATCCTGGGTGGCGTCTGGGCAAGTGGGTGGACTCAAGGCAGCATGACTGCAGGGGCCTTTGAGAAATGCAGGATATCAATGGGGGATGTTTCCCTGTAGACAGCAGGAGGCCCTGTCCAACTTTATGGCTACATTATACATACACATGGTGTGTGTGGCAGCAGGCATGACACATATTTGTCATCATAAGATGAAACTCTGGGACACTGGTCAAGTAAGCATAAATAAGTAGGTCTTAGCGATCAAGACATGGAAAGTTTTGAAGTCTATTTTCACAAATTTAAAGGTATCGAATTAGAGAATACTTTTAGGTTGAACCAAATGAATCTTACCATATCTGACTTTTTTCTGTAACATTCTGTTGTGAGAAATTTAAAAGTTGAAAGAAATTTTTTTGAGGAACATATTCAATTTTCTTTTTAACTACCAAATACAAATTTAGTTTTACTAACATCTTGACCACAAGAGAAGGACATTGAAATCCACTTCTGAAGCAATCCTGAAAGATCAGCCATTGAAAACCCTATGAGTGTTGCTTTGAGTCAGATCTGACTTGATGGCACCTAACAACAACAGCAACATCTTGACCTGGTGAGTTCAGCCTGAGGGCTAATGCAGTTCGACCTTTGGCCTCCTGTCACTACAAACTCAAGTGTCATGGCCAGTACCTGTGAAAATGTCTGGTTGTGGGAAGAATAGAGAACGACTGTAAATGAAATCCTTAAACATAGCATAAAAAAGTTATCCAAATACATTTTATCTATTGTCACTGTACACCCAGTAATAAATATACTTTTTAAACAACAAAAGACAAACCTATAAAATATTTGGTTGTTTTGAATATGAATATATGTTCTCTTATTCAGAAGTTCTGATGGTTTTATGAAAAAAGCCTTTAGGACATCATTACTGTAGATTTTTCTTCATAGTTGCACAGATCATCTTTTCTCATTATTTTCACTTGTGAAAATGAGATTGCTGAAGGAAGCAGTATACAGGCTTACAATGAAATGGTAACTGATTTGAATGCAACATAACCTTTTCTGGTTTTCCCATATTGATAACTATGATTCAGGTTGGAGATTTTTGGCCCACAAAAGAAGACATTTGTTTATTTCCCTAGACTGTCAGCCCTCCACATTAGTCCGTATTCCTTAAATCAATTGAATCTTTCTTTATGCCTTCATAAAGAGGGCTTTATGAAAACTATAATAATAATTAAACTACCACAAATATCTTGATTAAAAAAGAAAAAGAAAAAGAAAAAAAAACCACCCAGCTCTAGGTCATGCTGTTTTCTGTTAAATGGACTTGGGCATAACATGGTTAAATCACCTTTTCTTTGGCATATTATTAAGTGATTTAAAATAATTACAGCAACATTTATGGGAAACTGTTGGCATTTTAAGCTTATGAAATTGCTTTTTCAATGTGTATAGAATATAACGCCTTTGTTCCTAAGGCTACAAGCATTGAACCAAAACTAATAACTATAATGTACCCAGTGCCACACCTGACAGATTGTGATTTGATGCATAAATTTGTGTTTGGACAAAATTGCTGCAACTAGAAAAAAATACAATATTTGTGTATATACACACATACACACATGCAGCTTAATTTGGATACTTTTCTTTTAATTCTTAAAGATTAAAATTTTAATCTTAAGAATTAAGGAGCAGTATGAAAAATAACTATTTTGTAGAAAATAATGTATGTATAAATGCACACATATATATGCCTGCACAAATGATGTTTTTCTGTATAAAACTAAAAATGAATTGCAAAATTATTTTATTTATTTTTCACCTTGAGACCTCAAAATACGTAAGACTTTGTAGAATTCAAAAGGAAGGACTTTCTGGACACTCATGAGAAAGTCAGAAAAGAACTCTGATGGTCATTAATTTTAACTATGAGCATGTAGTTATGCTATATATTAATCTTCTCTGTCATTTTTCTTATCAAATTTATCACAGAGCACAGGACAGACTTTTTTGATCTTCCTTTTGCTCTATGTACCAGGCAGGTGGTTGATTCTTGATCTCAAAATATGTGTCATTTTCTGTGATGAGTAACTATTGAGGTTTTTTTCCCCTGAGATGTAATTGGAGATTTAGCACCTTCTTCCACAAAAGACTTTCTCAACATAGCACTTACTTTTATCTGCTATGGAGAGCTAGGTTGAAATCTGAGGGAAATAACAGCTTTCCCTCTATTGAATTTTGTTTTTGATTGGCACTTTAAGGTTTAACATTTTTGTCTTAGTCCTTCAAAATATTTAGTATTTGCACCTGAGACTCCCCCTTTGGCCATATTCTTTACCTCAACAAGAACCCTACAGGTGTAGAGTGTATGAATCATGTCTTCCATGGACTTTTTACTGAAATATTTGTTAATAAGATGAATACACATGTTTCCTTTTTAGTTACCAGAGCATTTGAAATTGATGCCTGTGAAGGACTCAGGTAGTTTGCTTTCAGTTCACACACCCTGAGATCCGCAAGGCCTGTGGGAGTCAGATATCATTAATGGACATCAAAGTTACCATATGGGTCCTCAGAGCACTCGTGGTCAGTCTGAAATATTGTTTAATGGCTCTTAAAAATGTGTTCACTGATGTTGAAAAGGGAAAGATAGTTGAAGTGTTCCTTTCTGAGCAACGCTACAGATCTCATATTGGATTGCTCTGTCCTCAGTATGATTTTGAAAAGTCATTTATTAGGAACTAGTATTTTATGCATCTGTGTTCTAGAGAATGCAGAATTTAATTAACCTTAATGCTGTTTTCTAGGACCTTTTCAGGTATCATTTCAAGGTACCTTTCAGAGAGTAAAATTCTTTTATGTAATTAGAGTGCTGTACATAAAATCTGAGAGACCTGTAAGACCCTGAGCATCCTATAGTTGTTCTAGGGACATTTGGAGTTCTTATATGTAGCCTAAAGCCTGTTCATAGGTTTCTTGGCTTGTAAAAATTTACATAAGGCCCTTCTATGTGGGACTTTTGAGTACTTTTATTCCTGGAATTTCCTCTCCAAAAGGAGATGAATTTGAGGAAATTGGTAGGCTTTTGCATTTATAAATCTCATTTCTGCAGCTTATATTTTCCTTATTCCCAGTCCCTTTCCTCTTTTTCATCTCCTTTGTCCTCTGCTTTTTAGCTACTCATATTTTCTTTTCAATAGGATCTGGGATATTAGCTTGGGTAAATGCCAAGTAGTTTCTATGAATTCTTTTTTCATTGATATATATCATTTAGAAAAAAAATTAAAATGAAAAAAATACTTCCAGTGATTACACCACAGCAATCAACAGTCCCAGTTGGTATAGGTGCAGCCCTACTTTAATGTATATGCATTAATATAATCTTAGAACATTTGTACTAGTTCTATCAGAGAATTCCTTTAATAATTAACATAATTTCACAAATTATGTATGGCGATTCAGGCATTGTCTGAGATGATATAGTTAGTAACAGAGATAGAATCTGTGCTTATATCTTCTAACTCCTAGTCCAAAGTTATGTAAATTTATAAATTCCCTCCCATTCAGAAATGACTATGGAGAATGTCCCCACATTCTGATCAGGCTCTGTCAGTGATCATCTTAATGAGCTAAGTTGGATAGCTAAATATCTCTCTCTCTCTCTCTCTCTCTCTCTCTCTCTCTCTCTTTCTCTCTTCCTCCCTCCCTCTCTCTTTCTTCTTTTTGGTGTGGGGCTGTTGAACACAGGGCCTTTTGTATACTTTGCAAACACTGTACAACTGACCTGCACCCCAGTCCATTTTTAGTTTGGGACAGGGTCTTCCTAAGTTATACAGGCAGCCTCTGGCCTTTAATCTGTGAACTTCCTCCTGAGTTGCTGCCTCTGCCTGGAGAGTTGCTGGGATTTCAGGTGTGCACCACCACCCCTGGATGGATAGCTAAATCTAAACATGCTTTTGGACTAGCTAACTGGAAATAAGTACCAGGCACTTCTGTGCAGTGCAAAGTGGGCCATTTTGTGTCTTACTGTTACTCTCTGCCCATGTTGATTCCAACCACATAAGTAAACATAAGAGAATGTCTAAGGAATGGATGTATTATAAGATCAGTTCCTTAGACATACATTCTTCTCTTTAATGAGCTCTGAAGCATGTAGTCAAGGAAACCAAGAAATATTAACTTCTGTAATAGGGAAAGCATTTACATAATTAATTGAATAAGAGTTGGACTAGATGACTTCTAATAACCTTTTCACTCAATAACACACTATTAAACTCAACCAACAATTTACAGGGTATATTATGTTTTGCTGCTATGTAATGTTACCAGAAGATTAGCAGCTTAAAACAATATAGATTATATTTCACAGTTTCTGTGGGTTAGGAAGTATGAATTAGGGTCCTACTAATTTGAAATCAACTATAATTTCATTTGAGACTCAGAATCTTTTTCAAGCTTATTTGGCAGAATTAACTTACTTATTAATTACTTATGTAATTGTTGTAGGACTGAGACCTTTGGCCATTTTAGGCTCTCTCCAAGTGCAGTTCACAGCCTGCTATTTGTTTTTCCTAGGCCAGCTGGGGAGTGTTTTTTCTTCATATCTCTGTAAATTCTCCTGTCTCTAACTCTACACCTACTGCTTTTCAAAGGGCACATCTGGTTAGGTCAGGTTCCCTTTGGATATTCTCCCTTTTAATTAACTTAAAATTAACTTCTTAGAGATTTTAATTGTATCTGCCAAATTCTTTCACCTTTGCCATACAAGGTGGTCTAATTATAGGGATGCTATCCTATCACTATGAGTTGGACTTAACTCGATGGCACCTAACAACAATATCCTAACACATTTCCAGATTCTGCCCATACTCAAAAGGAGATTATACACAGTGTATACTGAAAGGAATGGGAATTTTGGGGTCATTTTCAAATTCTTCCTCTTATACTCAGAAAGGGGAAAGTCCTACATCTGTTAAGATACTGAAAATAAATGTATAATATCCAGGATAAAAATACTTTTATTTTAATCTGCAGGTTATTTTTCCTTTGAAATAATTTTGAAATGACATATCTTTTTGTTTTGAGAGTAATGTAGTCTCTAATTCAGAAATAGACCCCCCCCCAAAAAAAAATAGTTGGGTTTCATCTGCATTGTGCTGGCTTGTCTGAAGGACTGCTTAGGTTAGGTTATTTAATGTCTATGTTTTCAACTCCAGTTAAAATACATAATAGATTTATCCTCTTCACTCTAAAAGTTCACCACCCATGACTCTTAAATCATATTAGTAATGAAACAATCTAATTAATCCAGACAAATAAAAAAAGGTAAAAGAATACACATGAAAGAAATACATTTGATCTCTCCAACCCACCCCAGACACGATTCAGTGAGTTTTTAAACATTAGTTCTTTTTTAGACCAGTATCTGTATATGCTGGTATATTTTTCTTTAAGAGTAGAAAGTAGTTTCTTTCACCTTTTTTGATTTCACCTTATAAAACTATTGCCAAAACTTTGCCATATAATTGATATGTGGTTTTCTTTGTGGGCATACCTGAAGATAAGTTCTTGCTTAAGGAATTTACTACTTACACTTGATTTCTACACCACTAACTTGTAGTTTTCAACTATACTGAAGGCATTTGTTGTTGTTGTTAGGTGTAGTCAAGTTGGTGTCTGACTCATAGTGACCCTACTTGCAATAGGGGAAACACTATTGTCAGTGCTTCTCTGCTATTCCTAGGGTTTTCAGTGGTGGATTGATTTTTTGGGAGTGGGTTGCCAGGTTCTTCTCCCAACTGAAGGCATTAGTTAATAGTAAAGAAACAATTATCAGTAAATGCCTGCCTCAGATACCCACATTCACAACCAAATTTTATTTGCCTATAACCTGAAGTGAATTCTTTTATATTTATGAAAATGCTTGAAAAATCAATGGCAATTGTATCTGGAATTTATTCCTCTTTGATCTATATAAAGTCTGGAGTGTATCCTTCCCATAAACATTCCTTAGAAATAGCTTTATATTAGTTCAACATCCAAAAGCTTCATTGAAAAGACATGTTTTAAAGAGGTCACCCTATGAGGTGGGAATTGGTGAATGAGAGTGTGTGGGGTCATTTTCAAAAGCAGAGTAAGCTCCTCTTCTCCCAATTTAGCTGATTACACATGGATTTGACTCTACCCAGCGAAGGGGTCAGCAGATGCCTCAGCACTGTGCTCCCTCCCAACACTGGGGTGGTATTAGTCCATCATCTGTCCATCACTCATCAAAAGGGAGACTGAACAGCAAAACTGCAAACTTCACTGAAATACTAACTATATTTCTGCTCTCAACAGTGAGCTTGTTACATTTTTGGAAATGGTCCAACTCCTCCTCACAACAAAATGTGGGGGATATCCACATAAAATTTACTCAATACAGCATACTGACCTTCAGTGTATCCCTTATAAAAAAGTAAAGAAATTTTAATAAGACCCCAGAAACAGCAAGACCTCTCAGGGGCCACCTCCAATAATAGCTTGGGTTTTTAGGACCATTTCTTTCTCATGTAGATTATAAGCTTTTAGCTTTCTTTCAATATACTTATATTTGCTGATTGTCAGAGAACGGGAAAAACATCTCACTTTCAAGAAAAAGAATTAAAAATTCAGTGTTCAAAAGAACCTATGTTTCTGGGTGTTTTAGTCCATATGACAGTAGTTACTTAGAATCTTGCTGATTTAATAATATTCCTTTCTAGCAAATTTTAGTTAAATTTCACCTTACTATTCTCATTCTTATTCCTATATTTAGTCTTAAAAGTAGAAATTAAAGCCAGGAAATCAGGGTTTAATAGATTTTTCATCTTAAAATGGAAATACCTTGTAATTACTACAAAATAAAGATAATTACACTGCCAAATTATTCTCCAAAAAGTTATTAACAACTTAGATGTTTACCAACAGTCTATGAAACTTTCTCCATATCTTACCTATCTTTTACATTTTCACCAATTTCTTTTTTTTAAATTTTTCTTTTTTCTTTTCTTCTCTTTTCTTTTCTTTTTCTTTTTCCTTTTCTTTTCTTTTTTTCTTCTTTCTTTTTTTTTGCAGTACTGGGGATTGAACCCAGGGCCTTGTGCTTATATGCTTTGCAAGTGATGTACCACTGAGCTGCACCACCAGCCCACTTTTTTAAAAAACTTTTTGAGACAGGGTCTTACTAGGTTATGCAGACTGCCACTGGTCTCTAACTTGTGATCCCTCTGCCTCTGCCCCCTGAATCCCTGGGATTATGGGCATGCGCTACGGCACCTGGCTCATTTTGGCCAATTTCTTAGAGAATGAATGGGAACATCACAAGCAAAGTCTCAAAGACATGATGCAAACATTGCTTATTCTCATAATGTTGAGATGCAGTTAGAACATAAAAATAGTGTGGGCCCAACAGGGTGTAAGTTTAGATTTAAGAAGAAACAAGATGGTTCTCGATGGTGTGTGGTGTGCATGCATGTATGATTGGGTGCCAAGGATTTGGATCTTATCCTGAGGGGATTAGAAAACCATTGAAAGGATTTATAGAATGGGATCATGGAATGAGATATCTTTTTAAGGGTTATTTTGGCACTTTTGTGCTAGATGCTTTCACTTTGGCAGAAAGAGGTGTTAGGAAATGATTATATTCCAGATGGGAGATTGTTGTTGTTGTTGTTAGGTGCCATCGAGTTGGGATGAGTACTTAAACTATGTCAACATTCTGGGAATGGAGGATAAGGTGTAATTGTTATGGAACTAAGGCAGAGTAGACTCATTGCCCTTGGGTGTTTCATCTGGATAATTTTGTCTGGGTTTCAGATTTGGGTGCTTGAGAAGATGGTGAAATTGTTAACCTGGGGAAATTAGAATGAAAGATCAAAGTGGAAGGGAAAGATAATAAGCTCATTTTATATAGGTAGAGTTTGAGGGAACAGGAGGAAAACTTAAATTGAGAGAACTAGAAGACAGGAAGACATTTGGGTCTGGAACTCAGCAGAGAGTTTGCCCACACATGTGGATTTAGGGTATCTCCACATTTTCTTGTTAGGTGTTGCTGCAACTCATAGCAACCCTATGTACAATAGAAGGAAACACTACCAGACACTGTGCCATGCCCAACACTGTTGTCAGTGCTTTGCTGCTATTCGTAGGGTTTTCAATGACTGATTGTTTTGGGAGTGGGCTCCTGGGTCCTTCTCCCGAGCCTATAGCATCTGGTGTTCCCAGGTGGATTCCCATCCAAGGACTAACCAGGCTCGACCTTGCTTAGCTCTGAGATCTGATGAGATCGAACACCAGGGTGGTACAGTTGTAGACATCTCCACATCTAGACAACAGTAAATGCCACCTTCTGAATGAGATCAGTGTAAGAATATAGCTACTGAGAAGAAAATAAGACTGAGACTAGAACCTGGAGGAATTCAAGTTTGAGGGGCAGATGGAGGAAAAATGAGTGGATAGACTAAATACTTAGAAATTTTCTTACTTAAAAAATGTCAATGGAGATTATATTAAAAATTTGGTGCTGCAGCAAACTCGCTGTTTTTCTCTCTCTCTCTTTCTCTCTCTCTGCCTACGTGTGTGTGTGTGTGTGTGTGTGTGTGTGTGTGTGTGTGTGTGATAGGTTTTCCCCCAGATTTTGGACCTATTCACTAGTCTATTTTCATATCATGCCAAAATTCTGAATGATTACATCCCCAATAAGTATAACATTCTTGTTAGAACTTGAGCTATGAATTATAATTCATTAATAGATAATTGTGAGTGAGTGAAAAGCAAAGCATCGCTATATGCCGAAAGTGCCTTCACTCCATCTTAAGGTCCTTGCCAAAGATGAGAGCATGTTCCTTGTCGTGAACTTCCTTAGAGCCCTGGCACAACCAGCTGCTATGTTGCATGCCTGTAATCCCAGCAATCAGGAGACTAGGAAAAGAGGATCCTGAGTTCAATGCCAGAGGCAGCCTGTATAATTTAGCAAGACTGTGTCTCAAAATAAAAATATAAAAAAAGAAGCTGCAGGTGTGGCTTAGTGGCAGAGCACTTTCCTAGCATGCATAAGGCTCCAGTCCTGCAACAAAACAAAACAAACAAGTAAACAAAAACAAATTTCCTGGCACGCTACAGATTTTGCTCACCCTTCATGAGGACGCTGAGGTAAATAATGAAAAGTCTGCATATGGACAAACCAGAATCCTCAGTACTGGACAGCAGCAAAAATAATCTGAAGGCAATGCTCCTCTGATAATGTTATTCTGTCCTAAGGGTGGCAGTAAAGTCAAACTATTAATAAATTAGCCAAGGAAAAAGTAGCTCAGAAGAATTGAATTGCCTTAGTGAAGCCACTCATTCTTCCTGAGGATGAGTGAAACTGAAATTTCTATTTGATTGACTAGAACACTGAGAGTACCTACTGCATGGTTCCCCCTGTGCTATAGCTAAGGGGAAGCATGCTTGTTTCTTTTTCTGTTGTGAGCTGCCCAAGGGCAAAGGCTGTATATTGTGTCTTTTATGTTTAGCTAATTGTGTGATCCCCATGAGCCTGTCAGCTTGTGGTGCCGTGGGGGCTTGCACATTATTGTGATGCTGAAAACTATGCCACTGGTATCTCAGATACCAGCAGAGCCACCCATGGTAGACAGGTTTCAGCTGAGCTTCCAGACTAAGACAGACTAAGAAGAAGGACCTAGCAGCCCACTCCCAAAACAGTTAGCCATTGAAAACTCTATGAATAGCAGATAAACGCTGTCAAATATAGTTCCAGAAAATGAGCTCCCCTGGCTGGAAGGCACTTAAGAAGTGACTGGGGAAGAGTTGCTTCCTCAAAGTAGAGTTGATCTTCATGATGGGAATGGAGTAAAACCCCTGGGACCTTCTTTTGCTGATGTGGCACAACTCAAAATGAGAAGAATCATAGTGGCTGCAATATTGGGGTCAAGCATCAAAAAACTGTGCATGGCATAGAGTTTAGTGTTTTGTTCTGTTTTATATAGTGTTGCTGAGTGAGGTCCAGCACCCAGCAACAATTGTGTGGGGCTCAGGAAATGCTGAAGAAAGAAATTCCTGCATGTATGGATGCTAAACTCCACTCTTAATATGATATATTGCAACTGGACCTTACTGTCCAATTTCCTTTACTTTTTAATTCAAATATTAATAGTTTGGGAATTTGAGTGATAAGTGCATAATGAATTTGTTTTTAATGCACATGCAGCTCTTCAAACATCTACAATAGAAAATATTTCCCTCAAAAATTATGCACTTCTTTGTTTAAAAGAAAAGCCAATTAAGGTCTAATTGAATTTTTTGTCAAATTATATAAAAATTATAAATTTAATAATTTTTATCCAGGAACAGGATAAGTCTTGGTTACTACACTGGATTTAGTAAGTGCATAATATGATAATGGAATTAGACCTACAAGATGTTTCTCTTATGAAATATTTCTTATTACCTTAATAATTTTTTAAAAGAGGAAAAAGAAAAACCAACAAGGTCTAAGGAGGATCACAGTGGTTGGTGAGGAAATATCTATTTCTGATTCTGCCATGAAATTATTTTGGCTTTCTTAGCCTCTTTGGTCTTTATATCATGTGAGATTCAAAGTAGTAAAAAGCTCAAATATATTCCTACAACATGAATTCCTCAGACCCTAGGGCAACATAAAAATTCTATGGTATTAAATCAGAATATTCCTGAGAAATATATTGAAGACATTAATTATTTCAAAGGATCTTGAGGTCTATTGAAAAAAGAGGTTTAAAAATGCTACTGTGGTAGATTGATTTTTAAAAGACCTTATTTTTCTATCCCTTCATATAGCCACATATTTTGCAGTATTACTTTTTATCAAAGGGTGGAGTCTATTCCCTTTCTCCTTGGCCCTGCCTTGGTGATGTTTTACTCAGTTTCATGTGTACCATTTCTGAGATTAGACTTCAAGAAGACTTGTGCTCTTCTCTCCCTTTTGGGACCTTGCTTCCACAAATTAGTCACTTAGAGTGGCAGAGATGAGTTGTCTTTACTAAAATTGTTTTATAGCAGGCTATTCCCGCTTGATCTCCCAGCAGACACGTTTCTGCTCCACTGAGCCTGCCTCAAAGCAACAGAATCATCCAGTCAATCCATTGACTACTGAGCATACATGTTTATTGTTGTCTCTTACTAGGCTACTGAGATTTTATGGTTACTTGTTATTCTTATTTTACTCATAGTAATAAATACTCTTATAAAGGAAATTAGAATGAAAGCTATAATAATGTATACCTTTTATGGTTTGGGGGAGGCTTGGATAGTGCAATAGAATAACATGAAATGGAGCTCAGGAGTTCTAACTCTAGTTTATGTGTTTATAACTGTTATGACATCTAAGTGATTGAACATATTGAATATTTTCTTTGAAATAAAATTGTGATGACCATTATTCAATATTTTTGAAGAAGTTACAAACTAATTGATACATTTCATTTTCAAGGCAATTTCATTTATTCTAAAAACCTAAACATATACATTCTAAAAATGAGATTGAAAAATGAAATGTCTGTGGAGCCTGGGCACACAACATAATTGAATCACTTGTGTTTAGTATAAAATAGTAGGAAGCAGTGGCAGGGGCAGGATGCTGGCCAACTGAAGGATGCTGCTAATTGAAGTCATTGCATTAAACAATTTAAAAACATTTTACCAGCCAAGAAAACTATGTGCAGGTCAGCTCAGATCATAAGTGGCTAGTTTACCACTTCTATTCTAAAATTTTGATATCTGACCTAGGTTCAACCATTAGCTCAAGATTTATCTTTAGTGGCTTTGAGGCTGAATTTTGTGAAGAGAAGTGAATAAAGGAAAAATGATATGTTTTATATCTTTTACCTCCCCCATCTGCCTTTTATCAGTATTCAGTAATGTTGGATTTTTCCTGGCATCTTCCCTTTTCAGCACCTACATAGATGTTATATGACAGAACTAACTCTCTTGGAAAAGTAAGCAAAACATCCCCATTCTGGAAGACCTGTCTAGAGCATAGTATCTGATAAGAATTATTGTAGCTGTGTTGTACTTAAAGCTCACCTCCTCTTTGGTGTGAAGAGGTTCTCTGAGGCATTGATCCAGCATAGACTTGTAGAGCTTTATCACTAGCTATCACAGCCCACCCTGAAGTGAGTCTTATAAGAAGACTCAAAGGATTGACTCTTGATGATTTTTACCACACACACACACACACACACACACACACACACACACACACACACACAGAGTTTCATATTAGCTGCAGGGCATATTTCACCCTGAATATTAGGAGAGGTAAAAACAAACTTTCATTAAAATGTCCTTGTCTTCTTGAACATGGTTCAGAGATTCAGGCAGATTGAACTCCCAGCTTATTTAAAGCAAATTCATTAATAATGTAATTCAAAGCCTCTCCCAACACTTGATTTTCTCTGTCTGTCTCCTTATCCCCTATATACATACATGCATACATGTACATACACATTCACACATATAACATAAATCTGATTAAAAGAGAAGTTTGTGGAAAGAACACAATAAAAATACAGATGATGCTCAACATATTGATGGGGTTCATCCTGATAAATCCATCATAAATTAAAAATAGACTAAGTAAAATATGCACTTAATATACCCAACCCACATAATATCATAGTTCAGCAATGTAGCACACTGTGTGGTGTTAATACTTTATCCCCATGATCACATGGGTGAATGAGAGCTGTTGCTTCCTAACACTGCCCAGCACTAAGAGAGTATCATACTGCATGTTGGTAGCCTGGGAAAAGATTCAAAGTACAGTTTCTACTGAATGCATATTTCATTTGCATAATTTTAATGTTTAAAAATTAGGTTGAAGGATCATAAATTGGGAATAATACATGGTTTCAACCTAAATGTCCCCTAAAAGTCACATGTTTGAACATTGGGTCCCCAGGTGGTGGGACATTCCTGGCAGGTTATGGAACTTTGGGAGGTGGGTTCGAGCTGTGGAGAAGTAGGTCACTGGGGACAAGTCTTTGGAGATTTTTTCCCCCCACAACTCAACTGATCTCTATGTTCTGTGCTTCTTATCTGCTGTTATGTGATATTCTTTATCCTTGGCCCCACAATGCCTTCTCTACCATACCAACCCATATGCCTACCCTGCCTCTATGGCTGAAAATCCTCTAACCATGAGCTCCCAATAAATCTCTCCCCTGTAAGTTTGTTTCAGTTGGTTTCTCTGTCATAGTGATGTACCAGCTGACTAATACAATCTGTAATTGCATTATCTAAGAATCATTTTTAAAGATCTAAAGCAGGAAAATGAAGAAAAGCAATACTGGAAGGAGAAAAATATCTTACAATTATCATAGTAGTAATTGTAAACTGAAGAGTTAGCTCTAACACCTACTGATTTAAGTAAAGAAAGAACTTGAAGGGGTGCTTATTTTTAAGTGTCCCCATGGCTTCTATGGGCTGGGATTTAGCTTAGTTGGTAGAGCACCGCTCTACAGTCTCTGAGGTCCTGAGTTCGATTCCCAGCACCGCAAAAATGGGAGAAGGATGTGGCAACCCTCTCCCAAGGCAATCCTGAAACAATCTGCCCATTGAAAACCCTATGAGGGTCACTATGAGCCAGGCATGACTCGATGGCACCTAACAACAACAACATGGCTTCTATGATTTGTAGGAAAGGATCTTGTTAGCACAGAGTATAATAGCCACTCAGCAAATACCTCTTAAATGATTGACATAGTTAACAGTTTGTCACAAAATTCAGATACGATTTCTCTTGATTTTATTAACTTCAGTAGGTGAAACATTCTTACTCTTTGCGTTAATAATAAATGTATAGAACATAATGTTCACTATAATTAATAGTATGCTACTATGCTTTTTAAAGTTTTGTATTTATTTATCTCTCTTTCTGTAAAGCATCTTTTGAATCTCCGAGCTGTTTATTAATGAATCCATTCATTCACTCAAATAGTATTTATTGAGCACTCTAGAGATAGTGCTGGGCACTGGGATGTGATAATCAGGGAGTCATGTTTTCCTAACATGGAAGTTATATTCTAGTTGAGGGAAACAAAACTTAAAAAACCATTAATAAATGCTCAAATAATCAAACAGAATAATTTCAATTTGTGATAAGTGCTATAAGAGAAATAAACATGATACTATGAAGGAGAGTAAATGAACAAGAATGGGATGACTTGAGTTATGGTAAAATAGGCCTCTCTGAACAGAATAATACATTTTCAGTCATCTAACACTTAAGAATGTCTACAGTCATACTACCTGGCATCAGATCCTGTCAGATCTTGGAAGCTAAGCAGGGTTGGGTCTTATTAGTACTTGGATAGGAGATTGCCTGGGAATATTGGGTGCTGTAGGCTTGGGAGAAGGACCTGGCAGCCGTTCCTGAAACAATCAGCCTCCAAAAACCTTTTGAGTGACAGAGAAGCACAGACAATAGTGCCAGGCTTGGGACACTGTCAGGTGGTGTTTTGTTCTGTTGTACACAGGGTTGCTATGAGTTGGACCTAACTCGATGGCACCTAACAACAACAACACTTAAGAATAAGCCATCCTTCCAGCACTTGCAGAGCATGCAGGCGCTAGGCCCTGGGTTCAACCCCCAGTACCGAAAAAATAAAAAGAATAAGCCATCCTGAAAATTGTTTTCAGCAATAGAAGACTAGTTAGGTTTTGGACCAATTCTTCCACTGGGAACAATTGGTTGGAATAAATTTTAAAAATATTATCAGAAAAGTGTCAAGATAATGAGAATATATAAGAAATCACTCAGAAATGAGTCCAATATTTGGCATTAGTTTTCCTCTCGAGGCATTTGTTGACTTAAAAATGGCACCTGAGAAACAAGTTAATAACTTGGCTTAGGGAGTGAGAGGTTTAGCAGAGATTTTAGAATTCTCTAAGTGCTGGGGGACAAAAATAGAGTTTTGAGTTTTCTAAGGGGAAGGCGCCCTAATAAATACCTGAACTTTTAGTTGGAAGCCCAAAGTATTAGTTTCTAGGAGTGAGGGCATTTTAGCAACAACTCCCCAAAAAGATGGAGGGTCAATTTTGAATTAGCTTAATGTTGGAACAAGTTATGGTGATTGTTCTCTAGCCTAGTTTCTTGCCAAGAGCAGCTGTAAATCTTGGTAGAAAAGAACAGCATTTAGAGATTTCAAAGTATTTGGCACTCAGTATAAAATAACTATATATATACGAATACAATTGAATGAAAGCCAAAGGATGGGCATGGAAATCCTGGACAATGGGATGCACTCACAGAAGAATCAAATATCAGAATTATAGAATTATCAAACCTGTAAAGGAAAGTAAAATAATTAATATGCCTTATAAGTTAAACATAAAGGTAAGGATTTTGGTAGAGTAGTAGAAATTATAAGAAAAAGAATAAATGTCAGCCAGGCGTAGTGGTGGATGCCTATAATCCCAGCGAATTGGAGGGCAGAGGCAGGAGGATTGCAAGTTTGAGACCAGAGGCAGTCTGTGTAATTTAGCAAGACTCTGTCTCAAAAATTAAAAAAAAAAATGGGCTGAGGGTGCAGCTCAGTGGTACAGCATTTGCAAAGCATGCAAGTTTGAGGCCCTGGGTTCAATTCCCAGTATTACCAAAAAAAAAAAAAAAAATTCATGTCATGATAGTTTTATCAGCAGATTAGTGACAGCTAAACAGAGAACTGCTAAACTGGAAGTTAGGTCAGGAGACAACAGTCAGAATGAATATTACATTTTTGTGCAGAAAAGTAAAAGAACAGAAAACACAAGAAGGAACACATATATGAGACATGGTGACAAGTTTCAACACATTTATAAATAAAGTTCCAGAATAAGTGGAAAGAGATAAGAGGTGGCAGAAACTACATTTCAAGAGGTAATGGCTGAGAAAGACACATCACACTGAGGAGCTACTATTAACTCCATATAGGATAAATACACTGAAAAAGATAGGCAAAGCATGGTTAAAATGTTAAAAATAAAGACAAAGAGGCCATGTTTTAAATAGAGAAAAAAGGCAGAACACCTACAATAGAGCAACAGTTACAGTGACAATGGAATGGTCTCTTCAAAGTGCAAAAAGCAAGTAACTTTTTAACCCATAATTCTATACTCAGTAGAAACATTCTTCAAAAATTAAAACAAAATTAGATGCTTTTAAACAAAAAGTCCCACTAGCAGACCCACACTAAACACAAATAATAAAAGGAATTTTTAAAGCAAAGGAAATTATCAAAAGCAGAACCATGCAGCTGCAAGAAGGAATGCAGAACAACGAATGAATGAGTAAATGAATGAATAAATGAGTAAATGAATGATTAAATGAAAATTGACAAGACACAACAATATTTATATATTTTTTGAGTCAAAATCTCTCTATGTAGCCCTGGCTGGTCTCAAACTCTCTATGTAGCCAGGCTGTATTGTGATCCTCCTGTCTAAGCCTCTTGATTGTTGGGATTATATGGGTGTGTGCTGCCAACTTGGCACAATATTCATTTTGGCAGTGTGTGTTTGTGTGTGTGTAATCACACGGTACAATTTGTACAAAAATTCTGTCCCAGTTACCACAGAGATATGGAAAGTTACTCCCAACCTTTGTGGCTTGAACCGATTACATTTATTTTGCTCACAATTTGGGCAGATTTGGCAGAGATAGCTTACATTGAGAATGCCTCAAAGGATGAGAGGTGGAACCATCAGAAGGCTCACTCAATTGTCTGGCATTTGATATGGGCTGTTGGCTGGAACACTATATTCCATATGACATCTAGATTCCAAAGATCATGGTACATGATGCCATGTAGAAGATTCAAAGATAATCTGATTTGAACACAAATCATGGGAGATGGCTAAAATCTTGTTCATAGGAATATTTTCCAGTTTTTATTTGTTAAAAACATATAATTCAGACAAAATAAAAATAGCTAATGAAACTACTGCAGACAGCTTTCCTTCTTTCATGTCTCCTTTGCCCTCTTCTCACTCCTTGGGCAAGCTAAATCACATAGTAAGAAACTATCCTGGATTCAATATAAGTGGAGTTGAAATATCAGTGCAGGACAAAAGAGAATATTTGGAGCACAAAGAAGAATTTTTTCCTTCCATAGAGTCAAACTCTTCTCCAGTCTTTGATTGGCTTATTAAACCCCGAGAAAAAGACCCTTCAGCATCTTTCAAAGATCACTGACATACACATTGTAATTGTTCTGCTTAAGCGCTTCACCTTAATGGCTTTAATAATAAATTCAGTTTTCTGGCAGGAGATAAGTTCGTTCAGAACGTTTCTTCATTCCAAATAAATGAAGAATTACTGGAGTGCCCAGATACCATTATTTAATTTACAAACTGAAAAAGAATACAGTCATAGAGGGGGATACTTGGTGTTAAAACAAGATAACATTCCTCTTTTCTGCAGCTTCCATGGTTTGGCAAAGGGGTCCCATCAGGCCTTTCATTTTCTTGGAATCTCTGTTTCCTTCCTCCAAACCAAGAGAACCCTAGTTAGCCTGAAGAAACCAGCATGTGAGTTATGTCCTGTGATTTCCTAGATTCCCCAAATCAATTCTTTGCTTTTGGTTACCATTTCCTGCTCTATAAACTGGTAACTCCAATAGGAACTTTTACTTTTTAAAAATTTGCTGTTGTTCTTTATCTAGGCTGCTGCTTTTTAAAGAACAAACAGTGTTTCTTGTTTTCCATTTTTCTTTTGTAGCACTAGTCACAGTCCTTGACACATACAGGACACTCAAGGAAGCCTGAAGAATATATTGTTTTAAGTTCAACATGCTAACATATTCCAGGCTTTTTGTTCTAGGGGATCTTTTATCAGCCAGAAAATGATTCAAAAAGTTGCAATGAGTATATAGGAAAAGTACATTAATTATCTGACAGAGCAAAATGTCATGACACTTTGGAAATGAGTCATTACAGACAAAAAAGCAGTCAGAATAAGTACTATAAGTGAAATCCATTCTTTGGAGTAAATGTGTTGACAAAAATATTATACCAGATTATCCTACCACAACAAAGCTTATGTTATTTGATTTTCTGTCACAGTTAGGGGGACTGATATGTATAAAATTTTCCAACTTACATCCAACACAAGTAGTTCAAACTAATGTATAAATATATTATGACATCAAATGTTAGTTGATATAGTATTCCAGCTATGAGTGCTGCTTTGCACTTCAAGTTAAAAATAAAAATGGTAAATAGATAGGTTGTTTATAGACATCAGATTCTTGGGCAGCAATCTTCAGTATATTGATTCACCTTAGTTTATGAAGATTAAAGCCAAAACTAAAGGATAAAAGATTGCATAGGAACTGTTCATATTGTCATATGAATAAAGTAGAACATACAACAATCAAAATGGTGACAAATGCTGATTTGTATTTGCAAAAAGCACATTTCTTATCTATTTTGAATAGAAATATATTTTGCTTATAACATTTAATTTATTAGTTTTTCTGAATGTAGCCTCACATTTTAAATTATTTTGTAATGGACTGAACAGCTTCCAGAAAGTCAGCTGAGTGCAGAAGAGCACTAAAGTAGGCAATTATTGGTTAATACCCTTATTGCTAAATTAAATTGAATGTATGTAATTGGATACATATTTAATACAGTCTATTAAAGTTGAATCAAAATATAATATAATAGTCATGAGCATGCTGAAGAAATAAAAGTTTGTTGCTATTTAATTTTAGTAGTCTAGTTAAAATGGCTTCTTTTATTGTCTGCTATTCTTATGTCAGTGAACAAGTTATATTTATGAGATTATTCCAGGTCATTTTGTAAATATTCTTAGGGGTGAAATATCATCCCTTTGAAATTAAATCATCAGGAAGATGACACCCCTGTCTCCAATTCTGTGGGAAGGGAGGGACCTAACATCAATCCAGTAAGCATAGATGGTTTAATCCTCTTGGCTCACTTTGTCCTAATGTTGCCCAATAGTTTCCCACTACCTCAGTACCTAACACTCTTCTGTTTTGTTCCAGGAGAGTTAAATTTATTCTCTCTCCTATATTGCATTAGTCTTCAACAAAATCTTCCTTGACTGTTTAACTTCATTTAATGCAATTTTTCTTTGTTAAGAGTGTCATTCTTAGGTGCTGTTTAGTCAGATCCAAGTCATAGCAACCCTATGTACAACAGAATGAAACATTACCTGACTCTGCCAATCATGTGATCTTTCTATGTCCGAGCCCATTGTTGCAGCCACTCTTTTTCTTCTCATTTAGAGTTGTGCCACATAAGCAAAAGGAGGTCCCGGGGTTTACTCCATTCTTGCCATTAAAGTTGACTCTACTTTAAGGAGGCAACTCTTCCCTAGTTGTTTCTTGAATCCCTTCCAGCCTAGGGGCCTCATTTTCTGGCACTATATTTGACAGTGCTTCTCTGCTACTTATAGGGTTTTCAATGGCTAATATTTTTGGGAATTCACTGCCTTCTCCTTCTCCCTAGTCTGTCTTAGTCTGGAAGTTCAGCTGAAACCTGTCCACCATGGGAGGCCCTGCTTGTATCTGAATATTGGTGGCATAGGGTTCAGTGTCACAGCAACATGAAATCCCCCACAGCAGGATAAGTTAACAGACTTGTGGGGGTTGTTAAAAGTAGCCAATATGTAATTCAGAAACAATTTTCAAATATAAGGGCTTT
Source organism: Pedetes capensis (assembly GCA_007922755.1). Classification (NCBI taxonomy): domain Eukaryota; kingdom Metazoa; phylum Chordata; class Mammalia; order Rodentia; family Pedetidae; genus Pedetes; species Pedetes capensis. The sequence continues at coordinate 21,170 of VMDO01003791.1, forward strand.
TTAATCACTGCTATAATTACCCTGTAAACTTTGTTCTTATGGGGAGTATGCAGTATTTTGAGTATATTCTTTTACTTTTTCTAAGAATTTTGTAATCCAAAACCACAGGACAAATATTTTCATACAAGAGGCTGCTTTTCTTTTAAAGACATTAACCAATATGTGTGTCAAATATCTTTAAAATGTTGGTTTTCCTTTTCTGAGTTTTATAATTCTATCCTAAGGAGATTTTCAAAATGCAGATAAAACTTTAGTCAAAAAGCTGTTCACAATAAGTTGTTTTTTGTAATAGCTAAATTAAGATACATCTAAGTTATAGGACAATAATGACATAATGTTAAAAAAAGATGGGAATCAAATTGTATAAATAGTATCAAAATGTAAACAATGCCTGTCTTTGGTTGGTTTATTATATATAACTTTTTTCTTTATATATTTTGTAATTTAAAATTCAAAAAATTTACTTCACAAAAATAAATATTATTTTAAAACAGGTCACCATAAGATAATACTCAAAAACTTTACTTCTCATAGTCATAGGTTGAGAAGTGAGCAATGAATTGGAATTACATTTTTTAAGAAAGGAATTTCCTCTGAACAAATGGTTTTTCAGCTTGATATTTGAAATGTTTTAATACACAGATATTCACAAACTTCAGTATTTATTATAATTATTTACCTTAAAAATTTATGATAGGATTTTGAGAAAATTTCTAGTTTTTTCTATAAGAAACTTTTTGTATGGTGAATAAGATTTCAATTTGTAGGGAAAACATTTCAACTCTAAAACAAATGCTGTTAATCATTCTGAATATTTTAATTGTCATATTTATTTCTCTAATAGTTCAATTATAATTTACAAACTTCAGCAGCAGGTGCCAAGCGGAGAGATTGTCTTTCAGCTTTTGTCATAATTGGAGCTTGACTTGAGTATTTTCCTTTAAAGTAATTAAGCTTAACTTGTGATTATAGAAAGAACAGTTATAAATTCCCTCCACAGCCTCAGATGGTCATATCCTTGACATTCTCCTCAGTTTCTGGGGTCACACTTTTTCTGATAATCTAGTTTTTCACTCGAGGTACCTCCTTCATTTCTCAGCCCTCCTTGGTGAGGCAAGGTTGTGGTTAAGCAGATTAACCTGTTCTCTAAAAGGGTTTGTTTTTCACACTGGAACGGGTCCTCTCGTTTCTTGTTATGTCTGTAGCTTGTGTAAGAGTGAACTAACCAACACCACTAGGGTACTTAATCTTCATTTGTCAGAGCTGTGGGTGCTCTGCTTCTTTGATTTGCATAATGAAAAGTTAAATAAATTTCTGCTAGATTCAATTTCTACAAATTTTCTATTTCTAAGTTGTGCAAATAAGTTTTTATAACTTAGCTGGTAAGAATGATAAATAGGAAAAACAATTGAATGTTTAGTTGTGGAATAGCATTATTTGCCATATATGAGTATTATTTTGCCTTCCAATTTGCTACAGTTATTACTAGATTATTATGAGATGGCCATATATAATTTTGAAATGATCATGAAAATTCATGAGGTAGAAATATGTTTTGATTAGATCCATCTGCTGCTTAAGAAAGTTTCTTTAAAACACATATAAGATTAATTTATATCTTAAATGAGTAATGATTAAATTCTGTCCATTGGTAAACATGCAGTTTCTAGGCTGGTATTTGACTAAAATCTGTAATCTCTTTCTATACAGCAGCCTTATTGAATTTTTATATTTCCAAAAGTTCGTCCTGGAAATTTCAAAAGCTTTTTAGTTATGAAACTACTATGTGCTCTTTTCTATTTGACATATGTTGAGTAATTTTTCGCTAAATGATTTATTTGTTTGTTCCAACATTCTGAGGTGGTTAGAATAATAAAATAATCACTTATAGAAACTACTTAAGTTAAATTTTAGGTTTGAAACCAAGAATCATTTGCTGTTTGCCTAATAAATGTACTATACTCATTTTAGGAGTCAGAGGGCTGTTAGGTTTGATGGGGACAAAAGAAACAGAATGCATAGTCCCTTATGCTTGAGAAGTATAATTCCCTCTCAAAAGAACAATTTCTCCCTAATAAACTGAAATAGTTTACAGAAGAATAGTTCAATTCTAGCAGAAAATGATGCTACAGTTGGTATTTTGCCTTATATAACTTAGGGTCATTGCAGGAAACAAAGGTGAAAGAGTGAGTACTAAAATCCAGAGAACTATAGCTGAAGGGGAGTAGGACCACACAGGAGCTGGTGATTGAGGTGGAGGAATGTAGCTGCTTTTAACTTGTACCTGGCAGGGAGGTGGACAAGGGAGCAAATCTATAGCTCCCCTCCCCTTTTCTGCTCCTTTTACTACTGGGGCCTCTCCTTGCCAAACCCACACAGAATCCAGAAGTCAGGTTCAGCCTCATGGGCACAGAGCAGGCAGAGAATAAAAAGTGCACCTGGAGGGCAAATGGAAGAGATTCATATGACATTTAACATTTGCCCTAAATAAAATAAATTTTGAGATAGTAAAATGTGTAATATGGGTCTTTACTGTTTGCATGAAGTAAAAAGGGGTGAACTCAATAAGATTATCACATTTGAAATGCTAATTGTTTAATGTTAAGTTGCCAAACACAATATTTTAGGATGTCCTAAATCAAAGTGTGTTTTACACAAAGTACAAGATTCATTAGTGATCCTCAGTTTTCATGAATCATTGTGAATTTTAGCTTATGAACCACAGCATCTGGGATAGATTACACTAAAATCCTCAGATTCAGTGGTGCAAGGATTAGGTAAACTAAATGAAATTAACACTAGCTAAACTGAGGTATTATGGTACATGTTTTATGCTACCCTCCTGTGTCATTCTTAAGGTCAACAACTCTGTTTGCTTTATTATTATGCAGTGTTGTGCAGAAGTCTTGAGTTGTACATGGCAAGATATAAAAAGACAAAAGGGAAATCTTAGATTATAGAAAAGAGCCAGTGCTATATTCTAGAGAACTAGGTTAATACAATTGCTTTTTAAATGTTTCTTTAATTATTTAACATATCTCTTCCATAAGTAATTTAATTTTAGAGCTTCAAATTAAATGTTACTTAGGAGCCATTAATTTACAGTGGTAAATGAATCTTTTACTTAACTTTTATGTTCTCAGTATGAATAATTAGTAATAATTTGGTTGCTAAAATATTCATAGTATAAAATATTAGCCAAGCAACACTTAAGGCAAGATGTGAGAGAAAATAATAACTAGGAACTGTTCAATCTCCCTAGTATTTTTGTGAACAGGTTAACTTATCATAACAGAAAAACATTATATACACCAAGGAATAGATGTCTGAGGGAATAGCACATATGTGTTATATATTAAATGAATCTTCACTTTTTTGTCTATAGCATCTAGCAGTATAAAAACACTTTAAATATTTTTTAAGATGTCAAAAACAGACTTTTATGCTTTTAGAGTAAATGGCAACTTTCTTTTTGCCTTGAACCCAGGAGTAAATGACTATAACTCTCTCCTAAACATTTGTTTGGTTTTTCTTTACTTTCTCTTGAGATCTATATCTGTCTATATCTATCTATCTATCTATCTATCTATCTATCTATCTATCTATCTATCTATCTATCTCTACATCTATCTATCTATCTATCTATCTATCTATCTATCTATCTATCTTTATCTAAGTGGAACATACAAGCTTTTTTGTAGTATCATAGGATGACTTGATACATGTATGCATTGTGTGATGTTCAAATCCAGGTCAGTATATTAACCTCCTCAAACATATCTTTGTGATGAAAGCATTCAAAATTCTTTTCTCTTTTTTTAAAAAAACATACAGTACATTATTGCTATCTGTAGTTACCCAGTCATGCAATAGAACACCAGAACTTCTTGCTCCTATCACATGCTACATCCACAACATCTTCTTTCTCCTATGCAACTGTAACACAGTACTTACTGACCAGTCATTATCTATCCCTTCATCCTATCTACTGTTCCTAAGCACTTGTAACTTTTATTCTATTCTCAACTTCTGTGAGATCAACCTTTATACATTTCACATGTGAGTGAGATTATCCAGTATTTTTCTTCTGTGCCTATCTTATTTCACATAATATAATGCCTCCAGTTCCATCTATGTTGTCATAAGTGATAGATTTCATCCTTTGTAATGGTGAAATAGTATTCCATTGTGTATACATACCATATTTTCCTATCCATTCATCAGTTGATGGTCATTTCAATTGATCACAATGGGCTATTATGAATAGTGCTGAAATAAACTTGAGAGTGCAGATATTGATTTGCATTTTGATTTCTTGTTTTTTGGCTATATACTCATTAGTGGGATTGCTGGATTATATGGTAGTTCTGTTTTTAAGTTTATGAAGAACTTCCATACTGTTTTTCAGAATGACTATATTAATTAACATTTCCACCCACACTATATAATGATTCTCTTTTATCTACCTCCTTGACAGAACTAGTCTTTTATTTTAATTTTTTATAACAGTCACTCTTGCTGGAGTGAAATGATATTTTATTGTGATTTTGATTTGAATTTCCCTGATGAGTATTTTTTCATATACCTGTTGACCATTTGTATGTCTTCTTTTGAAAAATGTTTCTGTAGCTCTATCACCCAGTTAAAATTTTTTTGCTATTGAGTTTTTTGAGTTCTTTATATACTTTGGATATTAACTCTTCATTAGATGCATAGATGAAATATTTTCTTCCATAATGTACATTGTCTGTAGATTATTTTCTGTTGTGTGAAGCTTTTTAGTTGCAATCTCAACTTTAGATCTCAGTTTAGATGCATCTCAGTTTAAATGCAATCTCAATTATCTATTTTTAGGTTTTGTTTCCAGAACTTTTGGAGTTTTCTACAACAAAATAATTTTTGTAGCTGCTAAGTGATAAGGGTCTAATTCATTCTTCAGTAAGTGGATATCCAACTTTCACCTCACCGTTTATTGAAGTAACTCTCATTTCGCCAATGACTGTTCTGATATCAGAGATCATTGGTTGTAGATGTGTGGCTTTACTTCTAGGCTGTCATATTAAGGTGTGTTTTTTTTTTTTTTTTTTTTTTTGCCATTGTAACCAAAATATCTAAGAAAAACTTAAGAGAAGGACAGATTTATTTAGTTTATGGTTTCAGAGATTTTAGCCCATCATGGCTGAAAGGGCATGGTAGAATAGAGCAGTCCACATCACAGTGGACAGGAAGTCCAGAGAGAGAAAGGAAAGGAGGGATGTAGGGAGAGGATGAGTGAGGGAAAGAAAGAGAGGTTGGAAAGAGGACAGGGAAAAGATACTCCTAAGGATCCACCTGCAATGATCTTCTTCCAGCTGGTTCTACCTCCTAACGTTTCCAGGACCTTTCAAAATAGCACTGTTACCTGGGACCAATACTGCAATACATGAACTTTTTGGGGGATGTTTCATATCTAAACCATAACAGTTCTCTATTAGTTTCCATTTTGCAACCAATTTTTTTCACTGAATTAGTTTGAACATTGCATTTTTCTAACTTATTACTTTGATTTTAACCATATATAGCCAAAACTGCAATAAGCTTTTATAAACAATCTTTTTTATATGAGATGATTTCTAGTAAGCTAGTCACTGCTATGCCTGCAGCTGTAGCCCTGTGGCATCCGATCCCGTCAGATCTCGGAAGCTAAGCAGGGTCAGGCCTGGTTAGTACCTGGATGGGAGACCGCCTGGGAACACCAGAAGCTGTAGGCTTGGGAGAAGGACCTGGCAATCCCCTCCTAAAAATCAATCTGCCATTGAAAACCCTATGAACAGCAGAGAAGCACTGACAATAGTGTTTCGCCTGTTGTACAGAGGGTCGCTATGAGTCGGATACTGACTCGACAGCACCTAACAACAACAAGTCACTGCTATTGTCTGACTACGTGTATAAGATGAAGCTTCCAAACCCTGCAAACAGAAGCACCTTCTGCTGTTCTCTAACGTGGATATTCTATGTCCCCTTTCCTTTTCCTATTTTACTAAATGCAGATGCATTATAACTTCTAAGGTACAACTTCCAAACTATCAAAATTAAATAATTTGAATACGATAAGCCAAAAATTGTGTTATTCTAACATTCCTACTTACTTTTCAAAACCTAGTTCAGTCTTTTGAAGCTGTATCTATCCAATCATTCTATGAATTTTTGCCCATTTCAGTCTCTATGCAGTCACATGCTCTGTAAACATTTATTGAGAATCTACTGCTTACTTGCAACTGAGCAAAGCTCTGGGAACCCAGAATCTACAGACAGAATTAGACACAATTCTGCCCTTATAGTCTTGTGGTAAAGTTAGATGCATAAGCAATTATGAGACTATGGTTTTACAGAGCCATCACAGAAGTGCATTCCATGTTGAGAAAGTAAAACTTCTGTGTGAAATGTGGAGGATTTGGGTTTGATTGAAGAATGAAACTTAAAGTTGGCTAAATAGTGTGAAGTGAGATATGGAACAATTTGAGATTGAGACTAGACATGGAGAGTGAGCCACATTATGGGGTATGGAAATTGTGAAAAGTGGATTACTTTCTGAGAATACCTTTATTGTAGACCTTTCTGCCACCATTTTATCTTTCAAGAAATTCCATAAAAATGACACCTCAGAACTTGTGGGGAAAGCAATATAATTTACATAAACAAAACTAATTGCTATATTTTTCATAGCTCCTTCATGGTTTTGGGAAAAATTTTACAGCTGTCAGAGAGTTTGTGATATAGAGGAGACATTTTACCAATTGGGAATTTACCCAAAGGGAGATGTGTCATCATACCACACTCCATGTTCAATGCAGCACTTTTCACAATAGCAAGGACATGGAATCAACCAAAGTGCCCATCAACAGAAGAATGGCTAAAAATCTATGGTATATATACACAATGGAATACTACTTAGCAATCAAAAAAATAAAATAATGCCATTTGCAGCAAAATGAATGGAATTGGAGAAAATTATTTTAAGTGAATGAACACAAGCTCAGAAAGAGAAATACCACATGTTCTCACTCATATGTTGGAGCTGAATCAAAATTATGAGAAGGAAAAAATCCTATGCAGAGGTTGGAACATAATAAAAAAAGGCTAAGAATGGTATTGTTATAGATGGTCTAGAAAATTCATGTAATAGTTCTGACAATGTAAAAAGAAAGTTCACTACAGAAAAAGTTTCTATCTTAAACAGAACTGGAACCCAAGGATATATAGAAAAATATTACCATAAAAAGACAAGCAAATGGAAGAGAAGTCTTTGTTGGGGGTTGGGATGGGGGGAGGAAGTGCACAAGAGGGTAAAGGGGAACTTATATGTATAATGTACAACAAAATGTATATATGGAAATGTCATAATGAAAAGCATGTCAGAATGAATCACATTAAGATATACATTCAAATTTTCCAATAAAAATACATTTTACCAGAATATTATATAGAAAATAACAACATATGTGAAGGTTTTCAGTAATCTGAATGTGTTATCCACCAATAGAACTTTATATCAAGTGGCCTTGGATCTTAATTAACCTCCTACTTACAGAAGCAGACATAAAACTTACTTTTATTGGGAGAAAGGTGCATGAGCTCCCTGGAAATGGTCTCTGAGATGGAAAGTTGAGGAAATTGAGAGAAAGATGGTTTAGTGGGGTAGCTCTCCCCTACAAGGAAGTGAGGAAGGTCCTTTAGAATATTTTTCCAGTTGAGGAGATAGGCTAGATATTTGTCCTTGCATTAGCCAGTCATTGACTGGAAGCCACCTCTGAGTGAGGGAGTTCATGGTCAAGGACATTCATAAATGAGCATGCAACTGTGAAGCATCCACAGCAGATAGCCCCAGTGGCTGAGGGATGGATATCACCCATCTGAAGATGGTATTCATCAGAGCATCGCAGTACCCAGTGCACTTTTTCTTCTTTCACTTGATTTCACAGATGTGAGAAGACAAGAAGGAGGTTGGAGACATTCCTCGCTGGACGAGACAGGAGATCCTAATCTTGAGAGCTCTCTATGCTTTGCAGTTAGGGATTTCCACAAAGGTTTTCATTGTCAAAGATTTTCATTGTCAAGTTGCTCTTCACTATGTATTTTTATTCTTTGTTTTATTTGCCTGAGAGCCCTAAAATACTGTTTTAGATTCTGGGAGACTTTTTTTTTAAAGTAATGTCATCATTTATACACGAAGATGACTTAAATTTGTGTAGTACATTGCTACATGAAGAAAATGCAACTTTTAAAGCAGCAAGTGTAGTATAACTCAAAAATTAAAAATCTATTTATGTGTATATGTAAATGAGAAATGAATCACTGAAATAGTAATGATTGTTCCTCAAAGGTAGAATTATCAGTTACTTGAATTTTTATTTCTTATTTACTTTGACAACTATATGTATATTATTTTTATAATCATAAGCGAACAAAAATATATTTGAAGAATTATATAGTTTTCATACTATACAAAATGCTTTCATATACATTGCTGTATGTAATACTTATATTTTGCTTCTTACCATGTCTTATGGGAATCATTTTACAGATCTGAAAACTGATCTTTTGTCGAAGTTCACATATAAATTCAAACATCTATTATGTTGTTAGGATCTATCCTAGAACTTGGGGCTTATTAGTACCAATCCAGCACTGTTTGTACCACAGTTGTCCCCCAACTATTACACATCATGGTAATTATTATGCCTATCATTTCAATAATTCACAGCCACCTTTACACATACACAGCCTTCTTGGTGTGTTTTCCATGTAGTAGTCCCATCTTCTCCCTCTTAAAAAATTAAAAGGAAAAGGATCTATGATTATAGCAGTTGGAAGAAAATTATTCAGGCAAGAGTATTCATTAAAGGAAGAAAATTATTCGGGCAAGAATATTCATTAAATTCAATTGACTATATTTTCCAAGTAAATTACTTTTGATTTAAGCCCAGGAAAGTATAAGAACTATAAGATAAATCTCATGCCTCATCTATTAGAATATTTTGGATATAATTATATCTTGTCCATAAATAGCAATATGAAAAAACATAAGAATCTCTACTTTAAAAAGTTTTTTTGTATAAATTTTACATTGTCTTAATACTTCTTTTACTTACATGATAATTTTATACTAAAATATTGTTTTATATTAAAATAGTTATGTATATCCATGAGAAATTTGGTCAATTGACTTGGTTAGTTTTCTTTTAAGGACTGTGCATGAGGAAATATTTCTCAATGAAAGCCAAGGCAGTTCACCTGGAGCAATAAAACAATAGGATTTCTAGAAGTAATTTAAAGGCATAGTTTATAATATGCTGAATGATCATCTTATTGAGAGTTCATAGATTGGTGATAATGTAATAGCATATTGAGCAAAAAAGAACTAGCTTTTCCTTTACTCTGAACACAATTGGACATGAACAATTTTTCTTTGGTCATGTATAAAACTAATCTAGTTTATAGTGAATATCATCATGACCTTCAGGAGAAGACCATGAATTTTCTGTTTTTTTTTTTTTTTTTTTGAGGCTTTTAGAGGAGAAACTGGTCAAAGAGATGCTAATAGCTTTATTTTAAGTGATAATGGAAGTTAAACTGAGTTTTTAAGGGGATATAGCATTTAAATAAAGGGGGTGTCATGGAAGTACAGGTGAGGGGATTTATACAGGTGAGGGAACAATGTGACCCAAAGACACAAATGTGTAATCAAACTGAGTTCTTAAGTCAATAAATATATTGGCTTAATAGAGAAGACAGTGCCAGATTAGACAAATAGAATTGGACCAGATCATAGGAGGACTTGAATATGAAACAGAAGAAATGGGATTTAGAACTTGGTAAAATGTTAAATAGTACTTGAGTAGACAAATGTAGTGATGGCTGGTACAATTTATACCACAGTTATTCTGGCTGTAAAACAGCTAAGTTTTGGTAATATACATTTGAAATTCAAAGATTTGGATTAGGTTAATGCTGTCAAAAAATAAGATGTGTTGGATATGAAGTTTTTAAAATTCAATAGGATTTGTTCACTGAACAAAGAGTGTAAATCTTTCTTCCTAGCTTATTTTCCAATTTATTTTAAACTTCTTTTTTATAAAAAATTGTAAAACAGAAAGGATTTAGACCCAGAATGACTAGAAGTATAGTGGTTATGTATTGTGGAGATGAGAAAATTGAATCCTAAAGGGAGTGAACTAGTGGATCCAGAGTTATACAGTGAAATTCAGGAGGCTTGAGTTCTCCTTTGGGCTCTGCCCCTTTGTTACCCCAGGCAAGGATTTAAATCTCTGGAAAACTAATTTTAAAATGCAACAAGTAGGGATAGTAGCACCTGCTCTGCCTATTTGCAACTTCACATGACTAATGTAAGAATTAAATTGCTTTGCTAGTTGCACTATATACAATCGTTAAGGTATGATGGTGGTCCCCAGGCAGGATGAACTAGAATTCAAGTCTCCAACAAATTTTTCCTGCAATTCAATCTTTTTTACCTGCTTTCCCTTTTGCTCATGAATACCAGCCAGAAGTTTGTTCTCTGCAATTTGATATGTATCACTTTCTTCATGGGGAAGAGAACTCAGGAAAATCATCCTTGCAGATTCAGTATTCTAACTCTTCCCAATTAGAACTCTTGGAAATATTTTTAGAAGCAAGTCTAAGTACTATATATGTCTGAGATTGAAGCTTAGGTGCTCTGAAGCTCATCCTTGTAATTACCTATTATAATATAAAGCTTATTGGAAGATCTATATTTTATTGCATCACAATGGAATCTTCAAGATTAATGATCCTAGATATTTTCTTTTGCTATTCCAGTCAGAATAATGAGTATACACTAAATAGAAATGGGTCAAGAATTAGGAAATATTAAAGTTTTGGAAATGCACGGCTATTGTCATAAGGAAATATATTCCAATTGGGAAATAATGGTAAAATCACATGTACCTGGTATGCTTAGAGAAATGACTATTGCTAATCTGTGATACCAAATGACACAGAAAAAGAAGGAAATTTGGTCCCATAGCCTAAAGGGGAGCTAAAGAGATAGGTGAGCAAAGTTATGAGTCTTATAAAAGTGTTGAGGAAAAGAATAACACAGGCCATTACTCAATATCTTGTATGGTAGAGGTTGTTGTTAGGTGCCATCGAGTCGGTATCCAACTCATAGCAATCCTCATAGGGTTTTCAATGGCTGCCTGTTTCTGGATTGCCTTGGGAGTGGATTGCCAGGCCCTCCTCCCATTTTGCTTTACTGGGAATTGGACTCCGGACCTCAAAGACTGCAGCAGAGCGGTCTACCAACTGACCAGACCATGGTAGAGGTTGTTGTTGTTGTTGTTAGGTGCTGTCGAGTCGGTATCCGACTCATAGCGACCCTCTGTACAACAGGGGAAACACTATTGCCAGTGCTTCTCTGCCATTCATAGGGTTTTCAATGGCAGATTGATTTTTGGGAGGGGGTTGCCAGGTCCTTCTCCCAAGCCAACAGCTTCTGTTGTTCCTAGGCGGTCTCCCATCCAGGTACTAACCAGGCCCTACCCTGCTTAGCTTCTGAGATCTGATGGGATCGGATCCCACAGTGCTACAGCTGCAGGCATGGTAGAGGTTAGTGACCTCATATTCTTTTTGGAAAATTTACATGCTTTGCAATTGACATTTTCAGTAGCCATATTTTTATCATATCAGCTGTTATATCTCAATATTTTATCTTTTTGCTCTTATTGAAAATGTGATCATTGACATTTTGACTGATTTTTATTTTATTTAGTAAATAAATTAAATTAATTGTTTATATTTACTTTGTAACCAGCCACCTCACTTAATTCTCTTATTCATTATAAGGACTTTAGAGTTGACTTTTCTGAGATGCTGAAGTAGACAAACATTCTACTTTCAAGTGACATTTATCTTATATATTCTAACACATATAAATCATTATTTCATTTTTTCCCTTGTAGATAGGCATTTCTATTTCATTCACTGGAGTTTACAGAAAATTGATAGTAATGTTGGTGCTAGTTGGTACTTCATTCTTGGCTTCAGTGAGAATATCTTCATTGTTTCACTGTTATGTATGATACTGGCTCTTAGTTGAGCATGTATCTTCTAACATAGCCTTCAATTTTATCAAATAGCATCCTGACATCTGCTAATGTGATTGTGCAATTGTTCTCTTTCCATCAAGTCAGTATCCAACTCATAGCAACCCTATGTACAACAGGTGAAACACTATTGTCAGTGCTTCTCTGCTGTTCATAGGGTTTTCAATGGCGGATTGATTTTTGGGAGTGGGTTGCTGGGTCCATCTCCCAAGCCTACAGCACCTACTGTTCCCAGACAGTCTCCCATCCAAGTACTAACCAGGTCAGACCCTGCTTAGCTTCTGAGATCTGACGGGATCGGATGCCATAGGGTTTCAGCTGCAGGCTGATTGTTATATTAATCATGTCAAAATAGGTATATCAACATAATCGACAGATTTTCTTATGTTGAACCATCCTTACTGTATTGGACATGGCTTCTAGAATATCATTTTTCCCTGACTTTCTTTTTAAATATTTTTTCCCTCTTTCTCAGTCTCCTTTGCTGGTTTCTTCTGTAAACCTCACCCCCACCTCCTTTTCACAATAGATCTCTTAAACTTACATTCTTGTTGTTGTTGTTAGGTACCTTCGAGTTGGTGTGGGACTCATAGTGACCCTATGTACAACAGACAAAATACTATTTTTAGTGATTCTCTGCTATTCATAGGGTTTTCAGTAGCTGATTGTCTTTTAGGGGAGTGGGTTTCTGGGTCCTTCTCCCAGGCCTGCAGCACCTAGTGTTCTGGGGTGGTCTCCCATCCAAATACTAACCAGGACTGACCCTGCTTAGCTTCCAAGATCTGATGGGATCAGATGCCACAGTGGTATGGCCGCAGGCCATATTCTTCTTATCTATTTGAAATTTGGTGTCTTTTGACCAACATTTCCCCAGTTCTTTATTTCCTCCTCAAGACTCTGGTAACTCTCATTCTATTTTTTACTTCTATATGTTCAACTTTTTTATACTCCATGTATGTGTGAGATCACAGGGTATTTTGCCTTCTCTTTCTTTCTTTCTTTCTTTCTTTCTTTCTTTCTTTCTTTCTTTCTTTTTTAGCAGTACTGGGGGTTGAACCCAGGGCCTCGAGCTTATATGCTTTGCAAGTGATGCACCACTGAGCTGCAACCCCAGCCCATTTTTTAACTTTTTGAGACAGGGTCTGGCTAAATTACACAGACTGCCTCTGGCCTCAAACTCACAATCCTCCTGCCTCTTCCCCCTGAGTTGCTGAGATTACAGGTGTGTGCCACTGCACCAGGTTGGTATTTTTCTTTCAATGTCAGGCTTATTTCACTTAACATAATGTACTCCAAGCTCATATGTTTTATTCTAAATGATAGCATTTCATACTTTCTAAAGGCTGAATAATATTCTATTGTATATATAAAACACATTATCCATCCGTCTGTTGATGGAACTTAGGTTGTTTCCATGTTGGCTATTGTAAATAATGCTTCAGTAACAAGGGAGTGCCGATATGTCTTCAACATAAGTGATTTCGTTTCATGTAATACACTGTGGTAAAATTGTTGGATCACGTGATACTTCTGTTTTTAATTTTTGAGGAATCTCTAGTTTTCCATTTTGAATATTAACCTCTTATTAGATGCATACTTAGCAAACATTTTTCCCATTCTGTAGTGTTGGGGATTTTTAAAGTGCACCCCATAACTAGGGTCCCTCAGACCAGCATGAGGGACTGATCTCTATGTGACCCCAGGGCCACATTCCACTCACTCACTCCTACCCCTCCCATTGAGTGAGCAAAGATGGTTCCTGACCAGCCTGACCAGTCTCAACTAACTCAACTTTGATTTGCAACCCCTAGCATCTCAAATAACTGCCCCTATCTGGCAGGTATGACAGTTTACCTGCTGGACCTGCCAGGAATGTGCCCTGATTGTCTAACCCCAGTATACACGCTACTCCAGGATCCTATATAAGCAGGGCACCAGACCCCACTTCACCCTTCACCTCTCACCGTCCTTCAACTGCTGTCTGGACCCCATCACCTCGATCCAGCGCTCCCCAATCCAGCAGAAGATCTCCAAACAAGCCCAGGCATCAAGACTAGGGGCCCTGAAGTGCCAAAGGCTAAAAGCAAGCCACGAAAAGCCTCCCAATTCCTCCCATCCTTGGGAAGGAGGGAGGCATAGAAGGTGAGCTGCTAGACTCAAGACCACCGGACCTCCAGCCCAGTGGAACACCAACTACTTGTAGCTGTGCCTTTAAGGCTGAGTTGTACTACCAGTGAGCCTGCAGCATTCTATGCTCCAGGTTTAGAGCTAGCACTTGAGTACTTGATAGGAGCTGCTTGCTAGTTGCACCCCATTTGGGGAGCAACCCAATAAACTTTCCCACTCCTGTTTCCCTCAGAAGGTCTCCCAAGGTCCTTCTTTGGTGCCTCCGGCTGGCCACCACACCAACCTGGTCCAGTGGGTCCCCGATACCTACTTGGTATCAGGGCAAGGCTCTGACCTCTGCCGGGCCTGAGCTGTACCCCGGCAGCGTAGGTTGCCTCTTCATTCTATTGTTTCCTTGGCTATGCAGAAGCTTTTAGTTTGTCTATATTTATTTTTCTTGCCTATGCTTTTGAGGTGATATCCACAAAGCTGTTGCACAGATGAATCTCATGGAACTTTCCTCCTATGTTTTCTACCAAGCTTTGGTTAGTAGTTTTACACTTTCAGAACTTATTTTTTGTTTTTATTTTTATTTTTCTTCAGTACTGGAGTGTTGAACCCAGGGCCTCACACATGCTAGGCAAGTTCTCTACCACTGAGCTGTGCATCCAGTCTTTTTAAAAAAATCTTTTATTTTGTGACAGGGTCTTGCTAAGTTCTGTAGGTTGCTTCTGGCCTCCATATTGTGATCCTCCTGCCTCAGCCTCCTATGTCACTGAGATAACAGGCATGAAACAATGTGTCTAGCTTGGCTTTATGTTTTTAATCCATACTGAATTGATTTTCAGGGTATAGGCTATAAGGACATAGTTTCATTCTTCTGCATGTGGCTGTCCAGTTTTTTCAATACCATTTATTGGGGAGACAGTCCTTTCCTCATTGTATGTTTTTGACACCTTTTTAGAAAATCAATTGACCACATATGTATTTATTTCTGAACTCTGTATTCTGTTCCATTTGGTCTATGAGTCTGTTTTTATGTCAGTGCTATGCCATATTGTTTATTATAGTTTTTTTTTTATTTTGAAGTCAACTGTTGTGATGCCTTCAGTTTGTTCTTTTTGTTCAGGATTGCTTTGGCTAGTCAGTGTCTTTTAAGTTTTTATATGAATTTTAGAAGTTTTTTTCTATTTTTATAAAAAAAAATCACTGTGATTTTGTTAGGGATTGCCCTTTGTGGATTTCTTTTCTTTATTTTTTATTGTTCTAGTGCCCTAAATTCAGTCTTTGATTTATTTCTCTCCCTCTTTAAAATCATCTAGTCTTATGGCTTTAAATAGTATCAGTATGTGGACAGTTTATATCTCCAGTCTAGACTCTTTCTTAAACTCTGTGTTAGTTTCATCACTGTGACAAAATACCTGAGAAAAACAAGTTAAAGGAGGAACAGTTTACCTTGGCTGCTGGTTTCAGAGGTTTCAGACCATGGAGGACTGGCTCCAACCTGGGGGCCTGTGGTGAGGCCAAGCACCACGGTGGCGAGGCAGTAGGGCAGTAAAGCTGATCATCTCAGGGCGGCCTGAAAGCACAGAGAGAGGAAGGGGTCAAGGGCAAAATATGTTCTTCAAAGACATGCCACCAGTGACCCACGTCTGGAACCAGGCCACCCTTCTAGCTTTTATTATCCCCAATAATGCCATCAGATTATGCATCCATCCATGGGTTAATCTTTTGATTAGGTCAGAGCCCTTGTCATCTAATCACCGCTCAATGATTGTGTCCACAAGCCTGTATGTAACACATGAGGCTTTGAGGGGACATTTCCTATCCAAACCATTGTTGTTGTGAGGTGCCATTGAGTCAGGTCCAACTCATTGAAACCCTGTGTTCAGCAGAATGAAACACTCCTGGACACTGCCATGCCTGGCACTGTCAGTGCTTCTCTGCTATTCGTAGGGTTTTTGATGGCAGATTGCTCTGGGATTGTTTTGGGAGTGGGCTGCCATGTCCCTCTTTCATTTTTTGCAGTGCTGGGGATTGAACCCAGGGCCTCAGAGAGGGCAGAGCAGCACTCTACCCACTGAACCAAAGCAAACCATAGCAAACTCCAAATGTGTTTATCCAATGCTTACTTGACATCCTCTCTTAGCAGTCTAAATTTCTCTTAAGCACATTTTCAGAGTATTTCTTGCTCTTCCTCCTCCAAATTTGCCTAACTTGTAGCCTTCCTAATTAGAGTGGATGGCAACATCATCCTTTTAATGGTTGGGAAGACATGGTGTTATCAGTGCCTCCACTCCAAAATCATTGGCAGCTCCTGCTGGCTGTCCATTCAAAAGACAGCCAGACTCTAACCATTTTTCTCCACTCCTACAGTTACCAAGCCTGCAGCTGTAGCCCTGTGGCATCTGATCCTGTCAGATCTCCGAAGCTAAGCAGGGTCAGGCCTGGTTAGTACTTAGATGAGAGATTGCCTGGGAACACCAACTGGTGTAGGCTTGGGAGAAGAACCCGGCAACCCACTCCCCAAAAATCAATATGCCATTGAAAACCCCATGAACAGCAGAGAAGCACTATTGTTTCAATAGTGTTTCGCCTGTTGTACATAGGGTTGCTATGAGTGGGATACCGACTTGATGGCACCTAACTACAACAACAATAACAACTACCAAGCAGGTCTGTTGGCCTAGGCCTAAGCTGCTTACTTGCCCATGATCCACAGTTGCCTCCTCTTTTCCCTCATCTTACCTTTTCCATCACAACCTGCTACCCACTAAACACAGCAGCAAGGGCATCATTCATTTACAATGTAGCTCACGTATTTTGTTGCTCTGCTCAAACCTCTGGGGTATTTCCATTTTATTCAGAGTAAAAGTTAAAACCTTTGTAAGGCTGACCTAGAGGATCTCGCCCCATGACTTCCCAGCCCATTTCCTACTCCTCCCCTTTTTCACTCTGTTCTCACCCTACTGGCCTCTTTCCTGTTCTGTGAACTTTCCATGTATAATTTGGCCTTGCAGCCTTTGTTCTGGCTGTATCCTTTGCCTAGGATGCTATTCTTCAAAGCATCTAAGAGGGAAACTCTCTCATATTATTTATATTTTTGTTCAAATGGTAGATGGTGACCTAGTGGAGGTCTTTTCCTGACCTCTTTATTGACAATTGCTGCCCACCCCCTGTCCTCATTACCCTTGATCCCTTGTCCTGGCTCCAGTCTTTCTTGTCCTGTATCACCTGTCAGTTTCTAACTTACTGTGTAACTATTTGTAACACCAATTATTATCTATTGTTTTATTCCTCTACTATAAAACAATTTCCATGAGGCAGGGATTTTTTTTGTCTGTTTGCGGATGTATCCCAAAGACTGAGATTAACGGTTCACATTATAGATGTTTGATAAATATTTGTTGAATGAATGAATGATGTGCAGAATCCCACTTAAATCTGCCAGATCCTTCCTTTGATTCATTACAGGATATAATTTACTAATATTTTGCTTGGGATATTTGCATTTATCTTAGTGAGATTACTACTTTAATTTTTGTGATATATTAGTCATGTCTTAATGTTATAATTATGCTAGCTTTTTAAAAAGAATCAACAAGATTTTGCTACATCAGAAATGTTCATATAGCATGGGAGTAGTCTGTGTTTTGAAAGATGAATTCTGCCTTAAAACTGAGTGTTGCCTCTTCATGGACAACTTGTTCATTTCTTTTTCACCTTTTTTCCTAGAAAGTTCGTTTCATCAGTAATTTTAGTTTTGCCACAATATATGCTTATAGTTTAAAAATGTCCTTAGTATCTTATGTTGTATCTCCTTTCTCATTCGTTATGTTATACATTATTTTATTGTTTTTAAAAATTAACTCATAGTTTACTTCCCTAGTTGTAAACTAGGATTCCAAAAGATAAAAAAGTTGTAATTACCAGTTTCTTCTGACTACAGTTTGTTTCACTATCTGAACTAAAAAAATTGCCAAAACTAGAAAATAAGTTTAATGTATAAAGTGTTTCATATAATGAATAAAAAATAAAAGAGAGTATTTGTGTGATATTTGTTGATCTTTAGTGCCAAGTGAAACTCTAGAAATCATGAATAAGTCACCTTGGCTAATGGGCTAATGGAGTAGGTCTGGTGTGTGTGTGTGTGTGTGTGTGTGTGTGTGTGTGTGTGTGTACACCAAGGCCCTGAGTAATTTCCTTTAAATAATAGTTATTTTTTGCAGTTAATATAAAAAGGGGACATTTTAATTTGTTTTAAATTTATATCTGTTTTTTTTTAATTAGGCGTTCTTCAAAATGTTACATAGATAAAATGATGATGGTGTGCCATGCAGCATTTTAACAGATGGTTGTTTTCTGACACAGTGTTTTAGAAAAGTAACATGATGACATTCTGCATTTGTTAGAGCAGACAGATTTTGCAACATGTTAAAGCAGGTTATCTTGAAAAGACTGGAGAGATGAAGCTGGGAATTCTGACCTTAGTTGAAGTTTGCCATTCAAAGTCTTCAAATAAGAATTTTTAAAACCACTTCTGGGGACAATGACAATATCTATAGGCATTTTTGGTTGTTACAATGAGGATGAATGCTGTTGGCACCTGGTTGGTAGGGGTCAGGAATACTACTAAGGTTTCAGTAAAGCACTGGGCAGCCCCCACAACAATATAAATATTACCTGGTTCCATATGTCAGTACTGGTGAGGGTGAGAAAACCTGACTCTTTGATTGCACCAATCCTGTGTTTGCAATTGTTTGCAATCACTTCGAAATGAATACTACTTTGCATTTTTAATGCTATGTTTTCCAAAGGGTATGCTGTAAAATATGAGTCCTAGCAGATAGTCTGTGAGAAAAGGGTCAAATATGCCTGGAAAATAATGCATGTTATATTGCTATTGCAGATCCATAGTGAAAACTAACATCTGAAAGGCTCTATTAAATCTTGCAATGAGAATTCTCTTAATTTTGCTTAACCTTTCATATTCTGTCTTTATTATACTATAGAACATCTTTTTAAGTAGTCTCTATGAATGTTTCTGAGAAGAGGCTTCAAGAAATGTAGTTATTATGATTTACAGTTCTCAAAGCCTTTTCACATATATCTCACTGGATTCCAAAAATGATTCCATAAGATAGAATTCTAAAATAACCTCAGCATTTTATCCCAGATGAATCCTCCACCCTAATTTATCTTTTTTCCTTCATTTTTTAGAACCAATAGGAATTTTCTGCTACTTAGGATTTTTAATTTTTTCATTACAAAAAAGAGAGATTATCATTTTTACAAAACATATAAAATGGAAATGCAGAAGACAAATAATTCCCAATAACTCCTCCACTGTTAGCATTTTCTCATATTTTCAGATTTTTTTCTGTGAATATATTTAAAAATCAAAATAGCACTATAAATGTTTTTATGAACCTGGATTTTCTTATAATCAATATCTTTAATATTTTAGCATTTTTATTTAATATTATTGTTGGATAGTTTGTGGGTATTTCAATCCATGGCAGTGCATAGCTCTGGCCAAGGAGTTGCCTGTGATTGGATATTTAGTGTCCTCATTTTTGACTAATTTTCAGAGTACTCTGATGAACAAATTTGTGTATACATATTTTCACATATTTTTAATTGTTTCTTTGGGAAGTCCCTAGAAGTGGACTTGTAGTAATAGATAGGGAAAGGCTTTAGAGTCAGGGGCATGGTATTGGTGACAATGGATGTATGTTTTAAGGTAACAGTCTCCAACTTTTGATGCCAGGGACTGTTTTGTGGAAGATAATTTTCCTATAGAGTAGGAGTGGGTAGATGCTGATCTGACAGTAGATGGAGTTTAGTAATGCCAGTGGTGGGGAGCAGCTGTCAGTACAGATGAAAATATTAACAGTACTGGTCCATGCATGGTGGTTGGGGACTCCTGCTTTAAGGCTTTGATGTTGAAAAACTGCCTTCTAGAAAGGTTGTGAAACATTACATTCCCAATCATAATACATGCCAGTGATATTAGGTCCTATATCCTTATTCTATTCAGATTTAGCTCTTTCTTTTCATTTTAACTGCAATTATTTTAGGCCTGATCATTTGATTTTTGATTTTCTAGTTTTCATACTGCTGCCTGCCTCTATTTCTTTGCTCATGTGGGCTCAGTTCAAATTCTTGTTTCTCTAAAAAGTCTTATTTCAATTAGCACCAAATTTCACACTTCACAGTTCGACATGGCCTTATGTTCCACTTAATTGCATCATATATGCATGTCTTAGCTGTTAAACCAGCCTCCAAATACTGCTGAAGGCCAGCTCTGAATGCTCACCATATCTCAGTCACTGCGGGGGCCTCAAGGCTACGAGAAGAAAGGAGACTTGGTCTTTCCTCCTGAGTGGCACACAGTCTATAGGGGAAATAAAGAAGCCAAAACAAAATGCACAAAACACACTATGATAGCAGTAAATAGGGTACTATAGGAGTCCAGACTGGGGACTTGGGGAGCTGGGGAAGGGGTCCTTGGAGGAGGAGTAGCTGGAGGAAAGGATCAGTAGGTATTCTGAGTAGTGAAGAGTGAGGAGGGGAAGACAGTCAAGTCCAGGTGTTTGTATGAATTTGCATGTGTAACATGTCAGGAAAAGGATGGAAGAGAATATAAACTATATACATAGTGGAATAGCAAGAAATAACTCTGTAGAGAGAGGCAGGGAGCACACACCTGAAGGGCTTTGAGGGATTGATGCTGAGACATTAAGCTTCACCCCGATGACATGAGGAGTGTGGAAGGTTGGCTGACAGCGGCAAGGTATTTCTAGAAGTTATGCTTACAGTCCTTTTGCACATCCATGGTAACAGCCATGACGCTAGCTCCAAACCTATGTGTAAGTGTCTCTGTGTGTATGTACTTCAAACCATTACTTTGTCATTGATATTTTAAGGATTCTTGAAACTTTTAATTTTCTTGGGGTTTACCATATTAATTAATAGAACAATTATATTTGCAATTATAATCCTAGTACAGGACTTGAAATATGGGAATGGGAATGGAGCATGAAGCATATTATTTAGTAAAAATATGTCTAAAGTGGTACGGGAATTTTTTATAGCTTATAGACTCTTGAAGATCTGAGCATGTTTACAATGCATTCATGCCCTGCTACTTCCACCTGAAACTTATCTAATGAGATTGCGATATCTAGGGCTGTCATTTGTGTTGCTTTGGGAGGCTTCTTCATTATACACAGGAGATTGGTGAATAGTGTTAGGTAGACAGGAAGGCCATTTCTCTGAGGAATTATATTTTTCATTTTTCCAGGAAATGAAAGTCTTTTTTTTTTTTTTTTGAGACAGTTCCTGCTATGTAATCCAGGCTAGCTCAAACTCTTAGTCCTCCTACCTGTGTCTCCTAAATGCTGGGACTACAGGCATCCCAGCACACTCAGCTTTCATTTTTCATTCTGTGGAGAGAAAGGAAAGTTTTGTTTATGATATGATTTTAATTTTTAGAAATTTGATTATATGGCTTTTAATATAAAGCTTTGGGTTCTGAAAATATAACAGTAATAACAACATACACCATTGAATTCTTTTTCTTTTGTTGAGTTTTCTACTCAATTTAATTACTCATTATTTAACAACTAGGCTTAAAAGATAGTTTTATTTGTTACTTTGCTCATATTTGAACCAGATAAAAGACTTTTCTATTTTGTGCAGATAGCTGTTTTTTTTTGTTTGTTTGTTTGTTTTTTGGCAAAGTTAATATGCTGAGAGCAACTTTTCACACTTTGCTGGCCAGTTTTCCTAGTTACAGAATAATTTAATACACTGAAAAAGTACTCCCTAACTGAAATCAGGAGAAAAAAATCTTTAAATTACAAATGCTGTATTATAATTTCATGCAAACTATATTAGCTTTATCCAAGAAACTCTACAAAAAGCCTTAAGCAGTCTTATCATCCCCATGAGGTAGTTGCTTCTCATTTTATGGATGGAGAAATTGAAGTTAAATGATTTTCTTGGATTCCAAGGAAATGTATATATGAGACCTGTTATTGAGAAGAGCTGTTATTTCTTAGGAAAGCAGGTAGGGCTTTTCTTAGCCACTGGTCCATACATACTCTCTCTTCCTGCAATGAGGATAGAGCAGGTGGTCTGCTTAGGGGAACCAGGCTAATTTCAAAGGACTTTTCTTTGGTGCTAAACCTCAAAACTGTTTTAAGCAATCTAATATTCTGACAGACTCTGAATGGTTACTCAGTGTTTTGTGGAGAGGCATCATGAAGTGTCTCCTGTTTGTCCTATAAATATTTGAGGAGGTACCAGATATTATCTCAAGGTTAACTGGACTCAACATACTGTAAAACTAACAATAGCTATCAGTTGTAAGTAAAAAAAGGGAAGAAAACCTACAGCTATCTACAGGAATTTAAAAATTAGAGACTCTCAATGATTTGTGCTTGTCTAAAGAACTAAGGTGGTTAACTAGTAGAAATAGGTTTTCTGTTTATAACAAAGAACATTAATCTATTGTTAAATTTTAGAAGATAATTCCCATTGCATCCATTTATTTTGGAATTTGTAGCATCTTCTTTATCTTGTATTCTTTCCCGCCCCTAAGGACTCATGCAGAAAAATGTTTCTCGTTTTCTGAATATTTTGAATATTTCTGAATATTTTGGAGAAAAATGGAGAAAAATGAACCACTTAATGCTTCAGTTACATTAATAATCATTACCAGCAGAGCCCAACCTGGCAACTCTTGACAGTAACAGTCTTCAGTGAGAATCTATGTCTTGGATAAAATGTGCAAGTCTACCTCTCATACCCCTTAATGATCCTTGCATGACTAATATGCAGTGACATTTAAGGAGCACTCATCTAAAACCATTCATATTCATTTTGAAAATATTCATCTGTGGCATATTCACCAGCAAGGAATGCAGCTGAAAAACCATTAACCCTTTCTTAATTGGCATTCATAGACTGTTAAAGGGATTTATACTTTTTGACCATATTTTGTCACATGACCAACACAATATCATATAAAGAGTTTAAAAGGTAATTAAAGACATTATTAGAAATGTAATCTGTAAAATGAAAAGGAGCTTTTGAGAGGTCTTTAAATGTGCATCTCAGAGTAAAAAGACAGATAATGAAAATAGCCTGAGGAGGACATTTAGAAAACTGTCTGGAATAAAAATATGAGGGCACTTAGTTGAAAGGAGTTTGTGGCATTAATGGATTGCTGTATGATGCAGTTTGACACAGAATGATTGAACATATCCAAAGAGTTTGTGTGAGTTAATATGGTAGCCACTAATCTCATCCTGTAAAGCTTCAAGTTATTTTAAGATAGTGCATTTGGAATGGAATTGTGAGTGAAATTGTCCCATTTGACTTCATTGATTTCACTAATAGTAAGTCTTCCTTTAAAATTTCCAAGTCTGTGTACAGAATTTGTCTTGTCCTTCTCCTGTAGGGACATAATGTATTTATATATAATGTCTTTATCTAGCTACCAGATTGTTTTTAACGTTCCATCCTGAACTCTAGGTTTGCACAAAGGGTCTTATTCAAACACTCCTATTTTCTGCCATGTTTTCACCAATCTATATCTGAATTTTTGAATTGCAGTACCATTACTTCTGTATATTTATTTTTTTCACGTGTCCTTGATTTTCTTAATCCTACTACTTTGCACTATGCCTGGGGCAATTTAGGAAATCGGCAAGCATTTGCTGAGCAGATGAATGAGCAGAGATCTTTTCTTTGTCTGATCATGATTATTTATACTGCTGGTCACATGCCTCAAGCTGAAACTGTGATCAGCCCAACTTACACTCTGGGCTAGAAATTTATTTCCTCACCCAGGTTTCCAATGGCTTGCTCTGTCCCATTTATAGTATGACAGAATCTGCACAGGAAGTTTAAATGCCAACTGACCTGAGATACTTCCTTCTAATCCCAGCATCAGGCCCTGTATAAAATTAATATTTTACGGACACATACTCACATCTAATTGACCTGTAAGGAAATGTTTATAAACTATCAAAAGATTTCCATTTTTCACTATATATTTTTGTCTTTATATGTATGTGCTTTAAAACTAAGGGTTTTCAAATACCCATTTTTTATTTTCTTTTTAAATACCTTCTATTAATCACCAAGCCTGTATCAAAACATATCAAATAGTGTTCGGCATTTTAATGCAAATGTTTCAGATGTTGAAACAATAAATTACACTATATCCTTCATGTAGAGCATCACATTCAACAAGATAGTTGCAGAAGGATATGTTAGATGCTGTCTAGTTGGTATCTGACTCATGGTGACCCTACCTACAACAGGCAAAACAGTATTGTCAGTGCTTCTCTGCTATTCCTAGGGTTTTCAATGGGAGATTGTTTTTTGGGAGTGGGTTGCCAGGTCCTTCTCCCAAATCTACAGTATCTGGTGTTCCCAGGCAGTCTCCCCTCCAAATACTAACCAGACCTGACCCTGCTTAGCCTCAGAGATCTGAGGGGATCAGATGCCACAGTGGCACAGCTGCAGGCACAGGATATGCTAATCAGTAATTGTAGTCAAGTAATCAGGATTCAGGGTATGTTGGAATGCAGTGCTCATAACGGAGACAAGTGGAATATTTAAATGTCTATATATACTTAAAGATTAAAAAGAAAATAAAGGCAGGAGGGTGAGGATGAATGAAAGCAAGAAAAGAGAATGAGCACATGTGCTGGATGAGAAAATATAGATTTAGTTGAAATTTTAAGTAATGTTTTGGAATTGAGAGGGAAAGACATCGGATAAAATCTGAAAAGTAATTTAAAGTGCAATTGTAAAACCAAGAATTTAGTGTGATGCGTGGAGAGAAAGATGCAGCTGGGAGGGGGAAACAAATGCGTAGGAAGTAGAATTAGTCACAGATGCAAGTACTTAGGGAATTCAATTCTTGTTGATTTGCTGTTTGGAATGAAAGTAGATCCACAGGTTGAGCAATCAGTATTAGGGCTCAGAATCATGGAGGAAAGAAAGAGACAGAGAGGAAGCTTACTCTGGAACAGTGGTTTTCAACTTTGGCTACACATTGAGATTGCTTTGGTAGCTCTGTAAAGTAGTGACTCCAGAGACTCTAACTGGTTTAGTGTGTGGCAAGGATGTTGTGTTTCAAAAGCTTTCCAGCTCATTCTAATGTGCAGCCAAGTTTCAAAACCACTGATCTAGAATTATAGGAGGTGCACATATTTTAAAAGGAAACATGAAGGATATAGCTAGACTTTTGTATGTTATCAAGGTCCACAGTGTACTTGAGTGAGGAAAGTGAGAATTTTTAGGGACGGAAACAGAAAATTAGGATTAGAAGTTACTTAGAAGCCTGGCACAGTAGTGCAGGCTTCTAATCTCAGCAATTTGGGAGGCTGAGGCAAGAGGCAGCCTGCATGACTTAGCAAAAGCATTTCTCAAAAGAAAAAAGAAAAACTTGGCTGGAGATGCAGCCTAGTGGTAGAGTACTTGCAAAGTATATGCTAGGCCCTGGGTTCGAGGCCTCAACACTGAGAAAAAGCAAAAGAAAAGCCACTTACATTGGACCAACAGGCGATATCTTTTTTATAAGAAAAATATGAGCAGTAGCAGAATGAAATGGTTAAAGAAAGAAAAAAGTGGAGCTGAAAGCAGACTCACCATTCAAATGTCAGGTAAGTTCATTTAACAGGTCTTTCCTGAGTACTTACTATACCTATGACACTAAGCTTTGTATTATGGATGTATCAGTAGATGATAAAGTCATAGTGGCTAATTTCATTGAGCTAAAATGGGATGGGGGAAATGGGAAAGAGAATGATGAAAGGAGAAAGAGAAGAGGTATGTCTTAGAAGAATTGTAGGTGTGGTTAAAAAAAACAGAAATTACTGGAATGAAATAGATGAGAAAAGAATGTTTTATGAGAGAGAGAGAGAGAGAGAGAGAGAGAGTTGTATGTTAAAGATACCTGAACTAAGAATATTCAGGTTTCGTTTGTTGTTATTAGATGCCATCAAGATGAGTCATAGTGACACTATGTACAACAGAAAGAAACACTCCTCAATTCTGTGCCAGGCACACAATCATTTTTATGTTTAAGCCTATTGTTGTAGCAACTGTGTTAATCCATCGAGTTGAGGGTCTTGCTTTTTTTTTTTTTTTTCATTGACCTGCCACTTGCCCAAGCATGATGTGCTTCTCCAGGGATTGGTCCCTCCTGACATGTCCAAAATACATAACACATAGTCTGTCTTTGCTTTCAAGGAACACTCTGGTTGCACTTCTTCCAGGACAGATCTGTTGGTTCTTTTGGTAGTCCATGGTATATCCAATATTTGTATCCAGAACCATAATTCAAAAGCATCAATTCTTCTTTTGTCTCCCTTATTTGCTGTCCAGCTTTCACAGGCATACCATGCAACTGAAAATACCATGGCATCCCTGATATACACCTTTCCTGACTTTAAACCAAGCAGTATTTGCTTGTTCTGTTCAAATGACTACCTCCTGGTCCTTGTTACAGACTACTCGTGAGTATGATTAATACGATTAAGTGTTCTGATATTCCCATTTTTCTCGATGTTATCCATAATTTGTTGTGACCCACAAAAATACCTTTGCATGGTCAATAGAATATAGGTAGACATCTTTATGGTATTCTCTGCTTTTGGCCAATATCCATCTGACATTAGCAATGATGTCCCTGGTTCCACACCCACTTCTGAATCTGGCTTGATTTTCTTGCAAGTTTCTGTCAATATAGTGCTGCAGTTCCTTTTGAATGATCTTTAGGAAAATTTCACTTGCATGTGATATTAATGATATTGTTCAATAATTGCTACATATGATTGGATCCCCTTTTTTGGGAATAGGCACAAATATGGATCTCTCCCAGTCAGGTGGCCAGGTAACTGTTTTCTAAATCTCTTAGCATAAGTAAGTGAGCACCTCAGTGCTGCATCTGTTTGTTGAAACATCTCAATTGATAGTCCATCAATTCCTGGAACCTTGTGTTTCACCAATGCCTTCAAGAAAGCTTCCATTTATTCCTTCAATACAACTGATTATATGCAACTTCTTGAAATGGTTGATCATCCATTGATTCTTTTTTGTATAATAACTCTGTGTAATTCCTTTCATCTTCTTTTGTTTTCTGTCATTTACTATTTTTCCCTGAAGAATCCTTCACTATTGCCACTTGAGGCTTGAATTTTTTGGTTCAATTATTTAAGCTAGAGAAAAACAGAATGTGTTCTTCCATTTTGGTTTTCTATCATCAACTCTTTGCACATCCTTTATAATAATTTATTTTGTCTTTCCAAGCTGCCCTTTGAAATCTTCTGTTTAGTTCTTTAACTTCTTCTTCATACATTGAGCAGCTTAAGAAAAAGGTTTAGTTTAGTGTGAGCTGAACATGTTTATGACTGAGAGATAAAGTAATCTTTGGGTTCTCAAATATCTAAAGCTAGGCTCAGTGCCAAAAGGGCTGAGGGAGTTTTGTCCAATGACCAGTTTATTTATTTATATTTATTTTATTTTATTTTTGTGGCAGGAGGGGGTTGAACCCTAGGTCTCATACCTACTTTGCAGTCACTCTACCACTGAGCTGAATTGTTTTACTTTTTTTAAATTCTGAGACAGGGTCTTGCTAAGTTACACAGGCTGCCTCTGGCCTTGAACTTTTGATTCTCCTGCCTCCACCTCCCAAGTTGCTGAGATTACAAGTGTGTGCCACTGTGCTCACCTTTACAATGACCATGTTAGAAATAGTTAGGTTGAATGATAGAAAAGACTTTCCCCAAGAGTAAAGCCAAGACAATGGAGATCAATGGCGTGGAAATCCCTCTTCAAGAGAAAAATCTGAGCTTAATCAAAGAATATTCTCCATTGTTAAATAGAATTTTATAATTACTATGGAAAATTGATTACTTTGTATTCTCCTTCCACCTTTTTGCTCTCTGAATGACAGTGTTTATTGCTGTTATTCTGACCCTGTTCTACTATCTTATTCAGAGTGTATATGGGGAAGACATTTTTAACTTCTTAGTTTTCTCATTAGCTCTTGGAGATTTTTGATGAGATTGAAAAGGATGAAGGGGTGTTGTTGTTAGATGCCATTGAGTTGGTGTCCAACTCATAGAGACCTTATGTATAACAGACAAAACACTATTGTCAGTGCTTCTCTGCTATTCATAGGGTTTTCAATGGCAGATTGATTTTTGGGAGCGGGTTGCTGGGTCTTTCTCCCAAGCCTACAGCACCTGGTGTTCCCAGGTGGTCTTCCATCCCAGTACTAACCAGGCCCACCCTGCTTACCTTCCAAGATCTGATGGGA
This sequence comes from Pedetes capensis, assembly GCA_007922755.1. Lineage (NCBI taxonomy): Eukaryota > Metazoa > Chordata > Mammalia > Rodentia > Pedetidae > Pedetes > Pedetes capensis. The sequence continues at coordinate 49,745 of VMDO01003791.1, forward strand.
TCTGATGCCACAGTACTATGGATGAAGGCTTGAAGGGGTGTAGTCCTGGGAAACTGTGAGTGGGAAGATAAAGCATTCAAGAAATGATTTTGAATGAGCAGGTGTTTGGCAGGCAATTGCAACTAATATGGGGATAGAATGATGCATCTGGTTAGTAAAGCAAAGGACTTCTTTTAAGAGGTTAGAAGAGTGAGGTGTTGGGGAGCAAGAGCAGCATCCATCCATTCTTCTGCCTCAGGGGGTGGCAGGGTGGGAGTGCAGGGAGGGAGACAAACAGAAGAGCTTTTCCTCAAAAGGGTTGCAGGGAAGGTGGTGTCCAGACTTCCCTTAAAACATTCCGAGAAGAGAATAAGGAGAGTTTGCCAATTCCTGAGGTACGGTGGAGTGGGGGCTTTGGTGAATCAGGAAGAACAGAGATGGGAGATGGGGCCAGCTGAGGGATTTTTTAGGATGATAAAGTGGGTGATAATATATAACTGGAGAGAAATTTTAGAGGCAGAGGTATTTAAATGGAATGATGTGTTGTGTCAGCATTCTGGTTTCACATTTGCTTTCATCATCACTTTTCCGGCCCTCACTTGCCCTCTGTCTCTCCAGCGTGTCCTGTCTTTTGTTGTAAGAGAGTAAGGGTTTGCCCACATTGGCATTTCTTACCCACACTAGATGTCACTGTTGCTTGCCTCCTAATTCCAGCCCTACAGCTTATTCAGTGGGTTTGTTCAGCGTGGCAGTGCTCAGCTCAGGCCACCCTTTGCCTTCCCCACACAAAGAGACACACACAAGATTTAATGAGACTCTGGTACTTATAAAACCACTGAGGTGTTAAATAGCTTAGGGTTAAACAGAGCTTCTTATTGATGTATTCTAAGAAGCTGATTATTTAGTTTTTTTCTTTTTCTGCATTAGGAATTAAAAGACTAAGTGAGAATTTAAGATTGGAATTCTTTGCAGAAAACACATCTACTTCCTCCTGTGAAAATATGGCATTTTACACTTAAATTCGAACTTAGTTAATGAGCTGCCTCCTCACCCTCTGTTGTGGGGAGCAAAAAGCCTGATGTGAAATAACATTTAGTTACCTCGATCACCTTGACGGGTGGTGAGTGAATTTCTTGGCTTCAGAGTGGGTGTGGTATTATTGCACATGGTTGTCTTTTTGTGGTTTCATCGAGGAACACAGGCTTGTGTGATTTCTTCACCTGGGAGACCCTGCTGACAAAGGAGAGCCCAGGTCATTATCTGGGAAACTGGCAGAAGCTACCAACATTAAAGTCTGTTTTACTAGCAGAACCAGAAGTTACTGGTGGTTGTTGGAGCTAGTTTTTCTTTCTTTCTGGCAGAAACCTATTCAACAAGGAAGAAGAACTTTCAGAAAATGGAACAAGGGGTGGGTAGGAGAATCCATTACATTTTGGGATTTCCAAAGAAGATTCATCATTTTTTTAGACAATCAGTCAAGTAATAAATATTTATTGCATATCCATTATGTGTCAAGAATTGCTTCAGGTACTGGAGACACACACAATTGGTTCTTGTTTAACTCCATTGCATGATACAAGAGATCAAAATAAACATGGAAGATTTTCTCAGAAAACTGCTTTATAGAAAATAAAAGAGAATGACAAGATAGTACCTGGGCAGTGGTGACATCTAAGCTGGCACTTAGCAGATAGGATATAACAATGACTTGGTCTAGGTGAAAAAGACAATTTGAATAGAGGGAAAGGTAACACAGGAGGTCCTATGTCAGAAAGTCCTTGGCTTGTCCACAGAAGGAACATAGTCCAGAAAGGCCAGCATACATGGAGAAGGGAAGGGGAATTTGAGGTGAGGATAGTGAGGTAGAGGTTGAGTACAAAGTATGCAAAATCTTATGGATCACAAATTCAGGGATTAGATTTTATTCCAAGTGCAGAGGCAGATGATAGAGGTTTTGAGGAGTTGTGAAGTGATTTGATTCATGTTTTCTCTATTTCCCTTCTGTATCTGTGTTAAAATTCTTTTATCAATGAGACCAGAACCCTGAAGAGGGATTCTGATTCTCCAGTGACAGAAGGTTGTGGGGACCTAAACTTAAAGGGATGGAGAAGAATTCAATGCTAAACACATGCTTTAGAATGCTCCTGGAAAATGGGTGGATGCAGAGTAGAAAGCAGGGCACTCTGTTAAGAGGCACAGGAGCAGTGGGTTGGGGGGATGATGATGGGTTGGGCCAGGTTTCTGGGTTTGAGGATTTGAGATCATTCCTTTAACAATGGCCATCTTCTTACAGTCTATAACTTGAAGTTTCGGGATGATTTTGCATCAGTCAATTATTAGCCCAGAGTGAGGAGTGGGCTGAATGGGCAGTGCAAGTAGAAGTGATGAGGGATGCTAGTCAAGAAGAAAGGGAATAAAAGGGCCCCCTGTTGCTATCTGCTTCCCAGTGGTCAGTAATATCCTGGTTGCTTCTACAAATAGCACGGTTGCTTGTAGATAACACCCTTTACAAATGGTGTGGTCGATGGTCAGTGACACCCTTTACTAAAATAGACACCAGGTGCCTCCTGGGTCCAGACCAGGTAAGATGAGGTCTCCTTTGAGGGAAGGCCCTTCCTGCATTAAAGAATCCTGTTTGACAAAATAAAAGGCCAATCTAAATGTAAAAGGTCAACTGACAATAAGGTAGTTAGTTATTTTTCCTATCTCAGGTACATTCTAAACAACTCTTTGGAGGTCACAAAGTTAAAACCAATAATAAAGTTAAATATTTCCTCCTCAGTGGGCACGAAAGGAGTGGAACTGCTGCTTTTGCCCCCAAACCACACCATTTTCGTACAGGCACAAGTCTACCTCCAATAAAACCTACAAGGGACAAAGTCTGATGGCCATGGTCTCTCTGTGTGCCCGCCATGTCTCTGCAAAGTGCCTCTTTTCTTTTTACTCTATTAAAAACTTGCTTCAACTCTTTTCTGGTCTATGACTCTTTCTTTGTCTGGGAGACTACCCTAATCTTAATTTGCTCTGCTCAGGTTCTGAAGTTCCTTTCCATGTTTCTCCACTTCTCTGATTATAGGCCTGCCTTTTTTTGACTTCTAGCTCAGAAAGTGTAACTTGCTGTCTCCCCTACTTTCCATCACCTTTCCCCTGTCACTGGCTGAGATCCCCAGCCTACTTGCCCTGGACTTTCAGGCATGCTCACTCTCTTTGATGCACATAAACTATCCTCTATTTCCCTTCTGTATCTCTATTAAAATTCTTTTATCAGTGAGACCAGGACCCTGAAGAGGGACTCTGATTCTCCCAGTGACAGAAGTTTGTGGGGACCTAAACTTAAAGGGATGGAGAAGAATTCAATGCTATTTCTCTAATCACTGTTTTCATTGTCTAAGTCACAAAGCAATTCTAGAGAAAATTTGAAAGTGTTACTTTCAGGATAAAGGTAAGGGTTTTTATTTTCCTCTCATTTAACATAACATAATTAGAGAACAGCAATGCCAGCAGCATAGCACCTGGACTTCCCTAGGGGCTGAGGCACAGGGAAGTCATAGACTCGTTTAGGAAAGTACCTGAGGGACTAGGGAAGAGAGAGATGATGATTTGAGCTGTGTTAACCTTCCCAACATACATTCCAACTACTCTTCATGTGGGAGTCTAGGAAAGAGTAGGAAGTGTTGGTGTGTGTGTGCACACGTGTGCACACCCACCACGGGTCACAGTGTAAAGGCCTAAACTGGCAGATGTGCATCCCTCATCTCTACACTTACTGTGCATTAGTGCTATGCTCTCAAATTTATATCCATGCCCAAACTCATTCCAATATTAGAGAATATACGACCATGTTTGGTCAGTGCAAATCTGAGCTACAACCCAGATCTGTGGTCTTAATGACTATGCTATATTACTAGCCTTTTTGCTAGTTATCCATTTTAAGTTACATTATTTTACTTATGCAGAGTTGGACATCTGAATTTATCAGTGATCATTCTTTATAAAAAATCCTTTAATTCTAAAAGAGGGCTAGAAGCTCGCTATTTTAGTTTTAGTGACCAGTCATTGGTCATTGAATCTTTCTTATGCTTATTGTGTGACACAGTAAGACAACCACAATAATAACTTTTATATTTCTGTCTATTCTAACTTGTCCCAGGAACAATATTTTTATCTGACTAATGATTAGAACTAGGAGGGTTTTCATGATACAAATAGACAGGTGGAAGTGCGAGTGTATTTTGTCAAGTATCACTTTTCTTTTAATGAACAGAACAAAACACTGACAACACTTTACATAAACCTTCCATGCATCAATGAGGGGTCTTTGTGGTAAGTGTGAGATGCTTACTCTTGTTAACTTCAGCAAAAGAAAGGTTTGCTGGCAGCATACCAGGAAGCTCCCTTGTGTATTGAGAAGCCTAGAGACCTTGCAGAGTGGCAAGAATGCAGGCAGGTTCAGTGGCAAGAACTGCAGTCAAGGACACACTGCAGGAACAGCCTGGTGGGAAATCCCTACTGCCTTGCCTGTCACCTCACAACCCTCACCTCCACCCCTAGTAGGGCCTCTTGGAATGCACTCCAAACTGTCTTTGCTTCTTTCTGTTGCTTGTGTATAATTCAGACCAACAGGCAGGGTTATCAAATTGGTCTAGCCTGAATCTTCTGCCCAACCTGTCATTGGCAGGTACAGGTAACCTCTAACCCACTTACGTTTTCAGAGAGGTGAAACTTTGCATTTCACCATGTAGGAAGGAGTTTCAGATGTGAAGAAGTGGCAAATGTCTAAACTGTAAAAATAAAATATTTGTAGGCATTAAGCATTCATTTAAAAATTTAAGGTATCTTGAAAAAGCAACATAATTATCAAAAAAGGAAAACCTATTTTCTTACAGTATAGTCTTCAATTATCTCCAAAAAGCAACCGAGCTGGTGGGGGGGTCACTTACTCTGTGCATACAAATGATCTTGCCAGCCATTTGGTTTTGTGCTGAGAATTCCAATATGATATTCAGCAGTTATTGGAACAAAGATTGCGTTTGCGTGTTCCTTCCATTTATTTCATTTATTTCTGATTGGCTTTATGGGAATCATTGTCTCTAATCCAAACCATCAGAAAGCCTTTTACACATTCCTTCTGGCAATGTCTAATTTTCAATGTGCTAGGAGGAATCAGTTTGCATTTTTTTACTGAGCTCATTCAAAAGCAACTCCTCTCCCCAAAGGAATGTAATGTTTTTGAATTTTATTGTTCTACTCTGAGATTAAGCATTTGTATTACCATATTTTGAAACGTACTCTGCCAAGCTATTCCTACCACAATAAAACTAATGTGGCAAAATTTTAATTCATCCAGTAGTTATAGTATTTACCCCTCTAGCTTTTAAAACAGAGATCAGAGGACATGCAAGAGTTCGTATAAGATCTTTAATGTGGCATGTATACTTTTATTGTGCTGGGATGTTATGATCATATGGTAGCAAGATAGTCAAATTGAATCTATTAAAATGAATAAAATAGCATTATTAAAAGCACTGCCAAAATAAAATTAACAATGCTGAATATTATGGAAACTGCAACTGTCAGCATAAAGGATAAAGGAACTATAATAGAATTTTTTTAACCTACTTAAAGCAACCAACCATTAATCTTGTTCTAACATGGATCATATCTGCAGCCATAGCACCTTGGCATCCAATCCTGCCTGATCTCGGAGGCTAAGCAGGGTCAGCCTGGTTAGTCCTTGGACGGGAGACCACTTGGGAATACTGTGTGCTGCAGGGTATGCAGAAGGACCTGGCAACCCAGTCCCAAAACAATCTGCCATTGAAAGCCTGATGAATAGCACAGAAGCACTAACAATAGTGTCAGGCATGGCACAGTGTTGGGTAGTGTTTCATCTGTTGTAACAGGGTCACTATGAGTTGGATCCAACTCGATGGCACCTAATAACGACATGGATCATACTGTGAGACTTGATTCAGAAATCATTTACATGCCACTTATTGCAAAATCCGTGAAATTTATGTGGTTCTAGAAAAAAGGTTTATATTATCCAAGATCTCTCAGTCTTCCTTACCCCAACATATACTTAGCTACTTAAAATTCATTTTTGTAGCTTATAGGTATGATGTACAAAGAATCTCAAGGGTGAGCTTCAAATGCACCTCTGAAAAAGGATCGAATAACTGTAAAATTAGAAAAAATACAAGATTACTATATACAAACAAGTGAGTAAAATAACCAAGCAAAGAAATTCTTAATTGTGTATATTTTAGGAAAAAAATGTTTTTTGAAAGAAACAAAGGTTAAATGTTGTATACTCCTGAAATACTACTTTTTTGTTTTTACCATAATACTAACTCACCTATTTTGACTATTTCTTATATGCCGTGTTCTGTGTAGAACATCTTGCATAATTTATCCAATTTTAATCTTTTAATAGCCTTATGAGGTAAGTGTCACTGTTGTTATTAGGTGCCATCGAGTTAGGTCTGATTCATAGTGACCCTGTGTTCAACAGAATGAAACACTCCCAGACACTGTATCATACTTGACACTATGTCAGTCTATGTCAGTGCTTCTCTGCTATCCATAGGGTTTTCAATAGCTAATTGTTTTGGGATTGTTTCAGGAGTGGGCTGCCAGATCCTTCTCCTGTTTTTATTTTTCTTTCTTTTTTTTTTTCTGTTGCTGCAGTTGAACCCAGGGCCTCAGAGTGTAGAGATCAAGCACTCTACCAACTGAGATAAACCCTAGTCCCTAGGTGTCATTAGCTTCATTTTATAGTTAAGAAAACCAAAGCTTAAAGACAATGAAGCATTTGGTTGCTGTCTCAGCTTCAATGTCTATATTCTGCAGCTCTCTATTGCCTCAGTTATTCCACTTCCTTTAATAGTCATGGAGTAAAATCATGTTATAACTTAGTAGGTGCTATTTGAGGATAGAAATCTTATTCCAACTTTTTTTTTACACAACACTTAATTAGGACACTACCTAAACTGAATTCAGAAAAGAACCCATTGAATTTATAAAGTTCCTCAGTTTTCCAGCCTCGCAATAATAATCATTAGAGTTTTTCTACAGAGAAGTTCAGGTATCCATTTTACCAGAAATAGTGTTTAGCTTTGAAATTATGTCATTTAGGCAATCTGAGGAAGGTGGAGATTTGGTAGTCTCTTAACATCATGAGGTCATACTTGAGTTCTCTCCTGGTAGTTTTCCACAAGAAGTGTTGTGTGGCTTTCTAAAATGTTAAATAAAAATATTGGCTTTCAATGGGGATCCACATATAATCAAATTCTATACATTGAGAGGTACCAGTATAATGGGACCAAAAAGTAACGTTAATCTGTACATTTTTTCCTAATATATTTCACCTTTGACCTAGAGGCTGTTAATCTTTTTCTCTCGTCTGCATCTGATACTTTTACTTCATTATAAGAATCAGTTACTTCATTTGCTTTAGCCTGCATACAGTTGGAAGTAATTAGAATTGATAAGGAAAAAAATCCATCTGTTCACCATGAAGCTCTCTTGATCTCTTTGCTTGAAAATGGCCAGAAAATTCAGTTCATAGAAAAATATTATTTTGCTTACTACCAGTATTCCTAATGAGAAAAGGATATTTTTATAGAGATGTTACAAGTCTTCTTCTCATAAAGCTTAAGAAAAAAAACCATACAGGGCAAATAGATTATATTTGATACATATTTTTATATACTCGGGTTATTAGGGAATCTGGGCTGAAGTTGCTGCAGAGAATCCCTTATTATATTATGTTGTCTTTCATACACTCAGGTATTGTTTGAGGACATTACATTACATCATATTACATTATTAAATTAAATGTTTGAAAATGTTTTGAGGAGATGAGATAATCCTGCTAAGAAAAGAAGGCTATGTGAAAAAGCTCAGCCCTTAGAGGAGCTATCTGTATTCAAAACTGAATGTGAATAATAGTATTCATTGTTTTTCTATTTCAAATAGTTCACCTGGCATGAAGTATCTATATTACATATCAGTGCATCACTTGAAGTTCTATATTAAATTAGGATAAAGCCTATCTGAAGAAAAAAATTCCTGTTTATATTGATACTGCTGGGTATATTCCTTTATTTTAAGGACAGATTGAATATCATATCTTATGTGTTAAAGTATTATTTTTGTTATTTAAATTAAGAGAAGCATATGTGTGTGGGGACATCATGTCATTTTATGTGGGATCATCTTGGTGCCAATTCAAGAAATATTTACTAACCACATATATGTTTATGTATAAACATGCTACAGAGCGGAAATATAATGAGAAAAGGGACATTAACATTGTTGTACTCATGAAGTGCCTGCAGCTGTACCACTGTGGTGTCCAGCCCCACCAGATCGTGGAAGCTAAGCAGGATTGGACTTGGTTAGTTCTTGGATCAGGGACGGCTTGGGAACACCAGGAGCTGTAGGCTTTGGATAAGGACCTGGCAACCCACTCCCCAAAACAATTAGTCATTGCAAACCCTATGAATAGCAGAGAAATATTGACAGTAGTGTTTCATTTGTTGTACATAGGGTCGCTATGACTTGGATACCTACTCGATGGCACCTAACAATAAGAACTCATGAGGTGAAGTCAAATGTTTCCATTTAAGATTGTGGTTGTTAATGAGGAGTTTGTTATTACATACTCATGGTAGTATCAAAATAGAAGGATGGGCCTCTACCCAATCTGATTGTCTTGAAAATTTTCCTGGAAACAGGGTCAAGTTATGAAGGATCAAAAGAGGAGCTTTTTTTTATTAATGAAAAATATTATTATGGTTACACATTATTTAATTTGATCTATTCTGTCTAAAGTATGGACCAATATTTTGTTTGGTTCATTTATCCATTCTTTGTTCACATTTTCAATAAAATACTTTGCTCAGGCATAACTGAGTCATCTTCTTACCTGCAGAAGCACAAACTACTGGTAACTCTTTCTTATCATTATTGTTGTTGTTGTTGTTAGGTGCCGTCGAGTCGGTATCTGACTCATAGCAACCCTCATAGGGTTTTCAATGGCTGACTGTTTTGGGATTGCCTTGGGAGTGGATTGCCAGGTCCTTCTCCCATTTTTGCGGTGCTAGGAATTGAACTCGGGACCTCAGAGACTGCAGTGCAGTGCTCTACCAACTGAGCTAAATCCCAGCCCTTCTTATCATTATTAGGTGCCCTCAAATAGAGTCCAACACATAGTACAACAGATGGAACACTGCCAGACACTGGCACCATTGCCAGTGCTTCTCTGCTATTTATAGGGTTTTGAATGACTGATTGTTTCAGTAGTGGGTGGGTGAGTCCTTCTCCCAAGCCTATAGCACCTGGTATTCCCAGGCTGTCTCCTATCCAAGGACTAATCAGGCTCGAACCTGCTTAGCTTCCAAAATCTGACAAGATCAGACACTGTAGATACTGGTAACTCTAGTTATGTTTAATTTTCTGAACTTATGTACATATTTCTGCACTTCAGAGCATTAGGCAATAGACAGATTGATAGAAGTGTAGATTTTCAATTTCTGAAACTGAACATGAAAGTCATTATCAAAGGGAGGTCACAAGGGTGAACAATGTAGGAAAGGCACTGAGCAAAATGCTTCTGACTTTTCTGCTCATTAGCCCCCTCCCCCAAGCTCACTATAGGGTTTTCAGTGTATTTCTCAATATCTCAACTTCTTAATGTGTTATTTTCTGTACTATTCTTATCTCATCAGAGGGAATTTAAAGCCTTAAATCCATCCATCTAAGTTTGAAAGTTGTTGAGACTTGCCTGTCAAATGGCCTCATTCTAGCAAGCAAAATAAGCTCAAATCATCTTGTATTTGTTTTTCTTTTGTTTCTATTTTGTTCACGTATGCTGAAGTCTGTAGTCAATAATCCATGCGTTTAAACATGCATCTCCCTTACCAACCTTTTAAAATGTCTCTCCTTTTCTTTTGAAATGTTTTTTAGTTTTTTTATTTTAATCAACAAATTATTATGTATGTTTTTGGTACACAATGTGATGTTTTGATCTATGCATACATTATAGAAAGATTCAGTCTAGTTAATACGTCCATCACTTCACCTCTTTATAAATTTTTTTGTGGAGAAGACATTTAAAATCTGTTCTTAGCTAAGTGTGGTGGTGTAAACCTGTTATCCCAGCTACTCAGGAGACCGAGGCAGGAAAATCACAAGTTTGCAAACTGCCTGGGCTACATAGTGTAAGGCCAGCCTGGGCAAATTAGCGAGACTCTGTTTCATAAATAAAAAATATCTGGGACTCTAGTTCAGTAATAGCGTGCTTGCCTAGTCCCAACAATGTCCTGAGTTCAATTCCTAGTACTATAAATAAATAAATAAATAAATAAATAAATAAAACAATTCCACTTCTAGCAATTTAAAAATGTACAATATTCTTAAAACTTACTCCTGCACTTTAACTGAAGCTTTGTACTCTTAAGTCAAAACATCCCCTCACTCCCTCCCTTCCTTCTTCCTTCTTTCCTTTCTTCCTTCTTCCCTTCTTCTCTCCCTTACTTCCTTCCTTATGTCCTACTTCTCTCCCTTCTTTCTTTCCTTTTTCTTATTTCTTATTTCTCCTTTCTCTCACTCCCTTCTTTGGGCTACAGTGGACTTTTTGGAAGCAGTCCTCCCTCTGACAAGAGATGCCATTTCCAGATATGTGGATTCAGCATAGCTGAATGGAACAGGCAGGCCAGCAGGAGCAGCAGCAAACCATAAAATCTACAATTTAAAAGTGTCAGGATCAGTATTTCATGGGCCCATCCTGTTACTCTAAAATCTGATCAACTGGGAACATACTTTCCAGCCAAAATTTGACAGGTGCAGCTACTGCCACAGCTCTGCTGTTCTTTCTCTAATCTGCCCATCTGCTCCCAGGATTCCTCTGTTTCTCTTTGAAATAGTCCCTGTTCTACTTTCTTTAGCCTCAAACACTCCACTTTGTCATTTAAGACAAAGTCCCCACAAATAAGTCAATGCAGTCAGGAACAGAGCTATTATCTCTAATTAGAGTAGTAAAGGCAGCCAGTCTGAATAATTCCATCTTGCAAATTGGTTTTCTTGTCTATGTTACTCTAATTATCCAATATTCTCAGCATTTATTAGGATTTTTCTGTCTGTACATAGGCAAATAAAATAGCTAAATAAGTTAGTACCGGATAAAAATGTTTGAATAGATTTATGCATACAAAAGTTTTTTATGAGCATCCTCTAAGTACTAAACACTATTTTTTGTTCGCAATAGTTAACAAAAATGTATTTCCTACTCTCCAGAGCTTATAAAAAGCAACATTTATTAGCGACATTATTATTATTATTAAATTTTGGCATGAATTATTCTGTTGAACATTTTGTAAGGATCAGAATTTTTAAAAATTGCTACATTACTGGTTATGTCATATGCCTTGGAAGGTGGACTACACATAGCTTTTCAGGCTGTACAAAAACAGAGAACAGGGTAGATTTGGCCCGCAGGCCAGAATTTACTGACCTTTGCCTCAGAACAATAATATAAAAGTGATTTACTTCTCTTACTTTTCAGAAGGAATGGACTAGCAGAACTTGGGTCAAGTAGCAGAACTTTGAATATGTCCAGCATTCTCTTGTTTCACAAGAGTTTATATGGTTCTTCCTTTCTCTGCTGGGCTGCTTTTTAGGAGGGATAGAGGTTGGATGGAAAGTTAGGGGAGTCAGGGATTTCCAAAGCCCATGGCATTCATATAGCAGTGTTTGTAACAGTCCTCTCCTATATTGAGTAGAGGACTTATATGGGTCAGAGTTTTCTACCTCTTTGAAAGTATATCTAGTTACCCTGATTCCATCCCAAATCCTGAGAATGGCAATGAAATGGATCAAACGTGTCTTCCACTCCCTTTTTCCTTCTCAGCCATGTTTCTTTCAATTCTTAGATTTCTTACACTCTTCCTAATATCCCAGGGAACCCATACTCAAGGAAAAATGCAATATAATTATCCTGGATTGTTACCGAGTGATGTGTCTAAATTATCCTTCCAAAGGATTTGTGTTTAGACTAGGGACAAAGCATGACACCAAAAACAATTTAATATCTCATTGCTATTTCAGTCAGCCATGAACAATGTAGGTGAGGAGAATACTTTTGAGGTTCCTGTGAACAGATTACCATATTTGCTACCTGACCAGGAAGTTGACTTTAAGCCAATGTTCCTGAATTATATAATATTGCTCAGTTTCCTGTTACAGCCAACTTCATCTTGCTGTGGTCTTTTATTCTTTAACCACTAAAAGAGAGAAGGGCCTAAACACTTGCCTATATAAATGATTAAATGAAATATAGACTGTCATTGACTACTATAATATTTTAGGATTTTTATTGTACCATGATGCAAAAGCAATAGATACCAGTGTAATCTTTACTTTCCATTTTGAATTTTGATCTTTTCCCAGGCTAACAATAGGCAATATGATCCTTTCAAGATATTAGGTGGCATCAGCAACCACAGCTCCCAGGTGGCCATGCCATCATGAGGGGAAGCAACAGGTCCTGTGCAGCCAGGGTTTCTTGGCTATTGTTTTGTATTTTCACATCCCATTATGTCTACATAGCACCTATCTGTGTCTCCTGCCTTTGATATACTAAATGCATTTTCCACTTATAATATCTTCAACTTATGTTGGATTTATTGGGCTATACCTCCATTGTTAAGTCAAGGAGCCTCTGTAACAGTTAATACTGCAGTTTGTGTCAGATTTGTCAGGTAGTTTTATACTACAGTGCAGTAAATTTGTATTTGTGGAGTACTCATAAGCTCAATAAAAGTGTAAACAAAAAGGCAGCAATAGCTATGATACATAGGATAGACCTGTTGTAACATTCTCCCTCAGTGTCAAGAGCAGATACAATATATGAAGAGATGTTGGCAGAGGATAATGTGTGTGTGTGTGTGTGTGTGTGTGTGTGTGTGTGTGTCTGTGTGTATGTGTGTGTGTTTATGTAAAGAAAAATGGCAGCATCTTAATTATCTATTGCTGATTAGAAGACTATCCCAAAACCTGAGGAATTAAAGTAACAATCATTAAAATACTGATGATTTGTTGATTTGGGCTGAGTTCAGCTGTTGGTTCTTCTGTTGGTTTTGCTTGGAGTCACAGCTGTGGTTCAGGGAACTGGATGGCCCACAGTGGTATCATATGTGGTAGTTATCTGGGGCTATTTGTCAAGGAGTGTTGGTGCTTCTCCATGTAGTTTCTCTAGCCGGATCATTCTAGTTTCTTTTATGGTGATGTAGTATTCACAAAGAATGTGCTCCAATGTGCTAACATGGATCAAGCTTCTGCTTGTGCCATATCTGTTCAGTTCCTACTGATTAAAGCAAGGCATACACCACACTGAGAGTCCATGTCGGGGAGAGTACACAAAAATGTGGGGACCAAATGGTGTGTTACATTTTGGATATTATTATTTTTATAAAATATTTCTCCAAATCTGTATGTTGAAATGTTGATTATTATACTCTCATAGAACAAATAGATCTACTTTGTATGTTTTGCAACTTAAAATAGTTGAGCCAACACACTACTATGTTTAATATATTATGTTATAATTTAAGGAATTATAATTATTTTTCTAAGATGTGGCCTCGCATAAGGGTGGGGAGTACATAGTGAAGGTACATTACAGTTCAGCAATACCACTAATGCTTTATTGTGTTTAAGAGATTTTTGGTTAAATAACATGAATTTTAATTGCTAACTTTGGCACTTGCTATGTTGAGCAAATTCAAACCTCTGTAAATCTCAGTTTTCTAAGCTAAAATAGTTGATACTATGAGTTAAAAAGACATTCTATATTGCATGAAAGCTCTTCTCTCAGCAACAGGTGCATGTGAAACCTTGCAAAACTACTGTTTTTACTTAATAAGATAGAGAAAATCCTCCCTGTGTATTTCTTCCTAGGTTCTTCAATGAATTTTCATCTACATGTTGACTCTGTCTTTTCCTTATGAATTTAATAATAATTAAATTATTAAAGTGTATTATATGTGGGCATTACCACAACAAGAGAGGAGACAGTGGTTTCACCTCTAGTTGGGCCTACTGGCTTGAATTTGTTTCACTTTCCTCTTGAAATGAATATATTCATCCCCTTCTGAAATAAATTTTCATTACTTGGAATCATAAAAATTTGTAGATATTTGTGCATTCCTATTTCTTTCCATATTCCCATTTATAAAGCCCCAGATAGCAGATATAGTGAGGCAACTGAAGACTTGGGATCAGAGAAGTCTCTATGAAAATCCAGCCTGTCACTTACAGCTATCTGACTCTAAGTTTGTTTTTCCTTTGTAAAATGGAAATAATAATAATTTAGCTTCAGCAGGGATTCTGAGAATTAAAAACGATGTTTATAAATTGCCTAGTTCATAGGTAGGCTGAATAAATGGTAGCTTATGTGTGTTTATTACCTAATCACAGTCTAAAAAATGAAACTCAAGACACCTTGGTGTATAAGAATATTTCTGCTGCCAAGGCTATCACTATAAGTTTTAATCAAAGATTCCACATTACTGTGATTACTTTGCATTTCTGTGTCAAGATTGCCTCAGGACATATCCAAGAACAAATAGCCTACTGTCAGATGGAAATATGGAGACAGACTTTGGAATGCTAGCATGCAGCTAGCTCACCATGACTATTTCTGAAACACTGCAAAGCTACTCCAGAAAAACAGGAAAGACAGAAGGAAACATCAGGGAATAGTTATAGAAAATAATCAAGAGGAGACAGATTAGCTTTAGAAACTATTATAATTTTCATCTTCTATGCCCTTTCAAGTGCAGAATATTATTGTTAGAATTTTTAGAAAAACTACACAAAACAGAACAGATATTTAAGCATGAATTAAACACAAGCCCATTTCTTTCCCTACCCCCAAAGCATAGTCTGATTATCATCAGCCTATTTGAAAGTGCTATTAACTCTTTGCCTGCAGCCATAGCCCTGTGGCATCAGATCCCTTCAGATCTTGGAAGGCAAGCAGGGTTAGACCTGGTTAGTGCTTGCATGGGAGATTGCCTGGGAACACCAGATGCTGTAGGCTTGGGAGAAGGACCTGGCAACCTACTTCGGAAAATCAATCTGCCATTGAAAACCCTATGAATAACATAGAAACTGATAATAGTGTTTTGCTTGTTACACATAGGGTCTCTATGAGTCAGATACTGATTCAATGGCACCTAACAACAATGAACCCTTTGCTTAGTTGGTAAAGCACCGTTTTGCAGTCTCTGAGGTCTGGGGTTCAATTCCCAGCACTGCAAAAAGGCAATCCTGAAATAATCAGCCATTGAAAACCCTATGAGGGTTGTTATGAGTCCGACCAGAGGACACTCAACAACAACACTCTTTTCAACCTTCAAGTTACTATTTAGTAAATGATCTTTTCATTCTAATTAAAGATACCATAGTACATCATATTAAGTGGCATAACCCAGTCCCAAAAAGAGAAATATCATATCTTGTCTCATATGTGGGAGCTAGATGTAACTTAAAGCAAGAGAATAAAAAATAAACTTTCTCAAGACCTTGCAAATCCTCTCAATTTCACACTGAGTAAAATCCCTCATAGTAGCCCAGAAACCTCTATATGATACATATCTTAGTTGGTCCTCTGACCCTTTCTTCTGCCTCAGTTCACACTATTCCAGCCACACTAGCCTCCTTGTTGATACCTGAACTTGCAAAGCACATTCTGCCCTAGGGCCTTTGCACTTATTGCTCCTTCTGTCTGGAATGAAAAGATGTTCTCCAGTTCCAACCATTTTGCTGCAAATTACATTATTTCATCCTATTTAATTGATGGGTAATAGTCCATTGTGTATATATAACACAGTTTTCCAGTCCAGTCCTGTTGATGGACATCTTATTTGATTCTGTATCCTTGCAATTGTGAAGAGTACTGCACTAAACATGGAGATGCAGATATCCCTGTGGTATGATGACTTATCTTCTTTTGGGTATGTTCCCAGGGTTGGTATAGCTGGGTCATATGGCAGTTCTAGTCTTGTTTTTTTTTTTGTTGTTGTTGTTGTTTGTTTGTTTTTTTGTGATACTGGGGTTTGAACTCAGGGCCTTGCACTTGCATGATTGCAAGTGATGGACCACTGAGCTTCACCCTCAGCCCATTTTTTTTTTTTACTTTTTGAGACAGGGTCTTACTAAATTATGCAGACTGCCTCTGGTCTTGAACTTGAGATCCTCTTGCCTCCTGAGCAGCAGGGATTACAGGCATGTGCCACCACGCTCGGCTAGTCTTAGCTTTTAAAGATAACTCTCTATTGACTTCCAAAGTCAATTACAGTCCCACCAGCTGTATAAAAGTGTTCCTTTTTCTCCACATCCTCATCAGCATTTGTTATTTTTATTTTGTTAATTTTGGCCAGTCTTAATAGAGTGAGATGAAATCTCAGTGTTGTTTTGATTTGCATTTCCCTAATGGCTAGGTATACTGAATATTTTTTCGTGTGTTTCTTGGCCATTTGTACTTCTTTGAGAACTGTCAGTTCATTTCCATTGCAAATTTATTTTATTGGGTTATTTGTTGTCTTCGTGTTTGCTTTGTTAAGTTCTTTGTATATTCTAGAAATTAGTCTTCTGTCAGATGTATAGGATGCAAAGATTTTCTCCCATTCTTTGGGCTCTCCCTTTAGCTTCATGTAATCCCATGTGTCAATTCTTGGTTCAATTTCCTGGTCAGTTAGAGTCTTGTTGAGGAAATACTTGCCAATGCCTATGTGTTAGAGCATACTTCTTACCTTTTCTTCTAGTAGCTTTAGGGTTTCTGGTTTAATGTTGAGATCTCTGATCCATTTTGGGTTGACTCTCATAAAGATTGATAGATATGGATCTATTTTCATCTCCTACAGATGGATATCCAATTTTCCCAGCACCATTGGTAGAGGTCTTTAGGGTCTTTGGTTAGGTTGACTCATAAGTGCTTTTGAGAAAGTTATACCACATGACTAAGGTTTAAAAAGACCCATCTGGCTACTAAACTGGTCATAATCTATGAGGATCAGGGAAAGGAGGTAAGGGAATAAACCTCTAAACCAGGTAAGAGGTCATACAGTAATCCTAGCAGGAGATGATGGGGATTTGGACCAGGATGCCAAGAGTAGAGATGGTCAGAGGTATTGAGTCCTGAATACATTTTGAATGTAGAGCCAAAAGTCTTTCCTGATAGAAATGAACAAGGACTTTTGGGAATGTCAACTTTATTTTAGTGTAGTCCATCACTGAGCCCAAGTTTCTAATAATCAACTGACCAAACAGTTATAATGGTTGCTAGCTCTTCATGACAGTACATTGGAGCATTTGATGATGCGTTTGAATCTAGGCTCCTGGACTGAAGCAGAAGGGGTAGGGAGAGATGGGGCTTAGACACTGAGATCAATATCCTTTGGTAAGCTATGACCCTGAAGCAATGGAGGAAAATCCTAGCATACAAGGAGGTCACAGATGTTTCAGCTGACAAGGAAGACTCACGAAGGTACAAGTACAAGGATGAGGCTCAGGGGGCTTATGGCCTCTGAAGTATTTTATTTATACCTAATTCAGTGTTTAGAGACCTAGTGTTAATCTTAAGAGATAAATTCCTCAGTATTTTCTGCAAAAGCCGCAGGGGATTTGTTCCTTAAGACAGTGAGACATATAAATTTGTCATTATCTCTTTAATTTAATGCTACTGGAAGAAGAGCCACCAACTGGTGTTGTTTGTTAGTTTCTTGGTTGCATCCATACTGCATCCCCTTCCTTAGGACCAGGTTTTGTTTGTCAGGGCTTCTAGTCACAAGCAAAAAACTAAATCTGATTTAAGCTAAAAATGGATTTATTGGAAGTCAGGCCCTAGAATTAATAGAAACCCTGAAGAATTAAGGTTAGAAAAGGCAACAAATAAGGTCACTTAAAGTAGGAATATTAAAAAGCAAAAAAGGTGCATCTGACTCATGCCATGGTATTTTCAGTGGCATCATATGGTTGTGAAAGCTGGACTTTGAACAAGAGAGACAGAAAAAGAATTGATGCTTTTGAATTGTGGTGCTGGAGATATCTATTTAATATACCATGGACTGCAAAAAGAACCAACAAATCTGTTCTAGAAGAAGTGCAACCAGAGTGCTCCTTGAAAGCAAGAATGGCCAGACTGTGTCTTACATATTTTGGACATGTAGTCAGGAGAGATCAATCCCTGGAGAAGGACATCATGTTTGGGAGAGTGGCAGGTCAACGCAAAAGAGGAAAACCCTCCACCAGATGGATTCATACAGTGTCTGCAACAATGTGTTTAAACATAAATAAGATCGTTTGCCTGGCACAGAATTGGCAAGTGTTTTGATCTGCTGTACATAGGGTTGCTGTGAGTCAGACTCAACTCGATGGCACCTAACAACAACAGCAACAGTAGGAAACACAGTCCAGTTCATGCCTCAGACCAGCCTGTTGGAATTCTGCAGGAAGTTTCCTTGTTAATTGGAATGGACAGAACTCTAGCCTGGGCCCCAACTCTAGACTTCAGTCATTGGGCATTTGCATTATTTGGGCAAGACTTCTAGTTCCCAGTGGGAGCATCCAGTTGACTTATCTTTAGTTGTACATTTTTGATTTGGCTCTCTGAGCAAAAGGAAGACTTTCTGGGCCCTTCAACCTATATCTTCCCTTACAACATGTTACAGAAAATTTTCTCCTAGCAGAAAATGTTTAGATGTTAAGTAGCAACACATAATGATGTAATTGTTGTTGTTATTAGTGCCAGGGAGTTAGTGTTCAACTCATAGCGACCCTACATACAACAAGCAAAACACTACTATCAGTGCTTCTCTGTTATTCATAGGGTTTTCAATGGTGGATTGATTTTTGGGAGTGGGTTGCCAAGTCCTGCTCCCAAGCCTACAGTGTGTAGTGTTCCCAGGCAGTCTCCCATTCAAGCACTAAACAGGCCCAACCCTGCTTAGCTTCCAAGATCTGATGGGATCAGACACCAGAGTTCCACAGCTGCAGGCAAAATGATACAATTGGAAACATTTAAAAGGACAAATACTGGCATAGAAATGCTTAACGGTTTGCATATACCTTGTATTTGCCCAAATGGACTCATTCCATTCTCTATCCTCAGATACTTTTCTATTTAAAATGTTGTTGCTACTTGACTTAGAAATTCTTATGGACTAAATGTTTGTGTTCCAAATTTGCACACTGAAATCCTAACCTCTCAGAAAGGAAGTGCAGTACAATGGCTTATAATGTGTCCTCTGGAGTTAAACTGCAGGTATCAACTATATAGTGATAATACCTAGTTCATTGGATTGTTAGGAAAATTCAATGAGTTATTACTTGGTATATGTTTAGAATAATCTCTATGACAGAGTAAGTACAGTGTAGGTATAAAGTTGTCATCATCATCATCATTACTATTTTTTGTTTATCAAGGCATATCTCTTCCTTGTTCCATTATTCTAGGACTCTCTTGTGATTTTTGAAGTATTAAGATGACAAAATCAGCATAATGAGTTCATGGATTTAGATGGTTTAAAGCCTAATTTCAATCCAGGCAACATACCTCTATGTCCTTTTTTTAAAATTAGTATTTTATTTATTCAGATAGTGAGGTACAGAGAAATATGTAGAGATGCAAAGAACATGGGCCTCATCTTCAGAGATTTGCATTTGAGTCCTTTTGATATAACCATTATGCAACCATCAAATCAGTATTTATTACACTTCCATCTCCTTAAACATTTTACCAAACAAAATAAAAGAAGCTAGAAAAAAGAAAAAATAAAGAAGAATTTTAATTAACATATAATGATATTCATATGCAACTATGGGTTTTACTACTATTTTTCTTTCCTTCTTTTTTATTTTTTTTGTAGTTTCCTGTATTTTGCATTTTTCTCTCCCTCATTTGCCCCTACATTTTTCCCCTTGTGTGCCTGACCTAAATTAGTTCTTTTTTTTAAGTCAGAGTGTCTTCTCTACCCAGATTGCAACATGTTAGTTTGAAATTTTTCAAACATATAGGAAAGTTTAATGAGTTTCATAATAAATGTCCTTATTTCTACTATAGATTTCTAAACTTTATAGTCATTTTTCTATTATGTGCATCAGTAGATTTATTTATAGTAGAGATACAAAGAACATGGGCTTCACCTTCAGAGACTTGCATTTGAGTCCCTTTTCCTTGCTTAGAGATATTCCTAGTTGCTTTCTCAAACTTCTCAAATCTACTTATCTGTAAAATCTGAACAACAATATTGGCTTTAAATGTTGTTATGAAGATTAAATGACATAGGGTAGGTTTATAATAGGCATCTGATAAATGTTACTTCTTTCTTATTTTATATATTTTACATTATTTTTGTCATTTGAAAAATAATTATATTTTAGATCCATGGACTTTCTTTAGTATTTTCCATCTTTCAAGTCCATAAAAGAAATGGACACAACTGATTTAAACAACCACATAGGAGACTATAGATGTGTTGTGACTTATTGTGGGTCAATTCATGTATTCTGTTTGGCTTTTTGAGATCTCTGACATTTCAAGTGAGGAGGTCTGTCTGTCTGTCCGTCTGTCTGTCCGTCTTTCCTTCTTTCTTTCTTTCTTTCTTTCTTTCTTTCTTTCTTTCTTTCTCTCTCTCTCTCTCTCTTTCTCTCTCTCTCTCTTCCTCTTCCTCTCTCTCTCTCCCTCCCTCCCTCCCCCTTCCTTCCTTCCTTCTTTCCTTTTTGTTCCTGGGGATCAAACCTAGGATCTTACACCTGCTAGGCAAGCATTCTACCACTGCGTTATACCCCTAGCCCTTAAGTTATGATTTTATTGAAATAGCAATATTTTTAAAACCCTCTTTTATTTTCTTGGCATGAGACTAACATTTCTTTCTTTTCTGCTTCAGTGTTAGAAATATGTTGCTTTAAAAATTTTTTATTTTGGTTATATTCTTTATCTTTGAAACAATTTATAGTTTTTTTCTGTTTAAATTATTTTATTTCTCAGTTCTAGATGTGTAAGCCGGACTTGTCATACCTGGATGTTTATTTTCCTCCAATTCCCATTGTTCATTTTTGCCCCATCTATTCTTCCTTTAAGTATTACTTGATCTTGTTCATGAAATTTACATTCAGGAAGCACTTCAGTTATTTTTCTGCCTGACTCATTTTTCCATTTGAAAAGATGCAGGCAATTTTCCATCAAGAAAGATAACTTCTTGTGCATTTTTATATGGTTTTTCTTATTGGCTTTGTAGTGGGTAGCTCTATTCTTTTTTCTAGCTTTTTCCATGTTTTCAAACTACATTATTAAATGCTTTTATCAGTGAAAGTAACTTTCCCCTTTTTAATGATTTCATTTGTTATTTATATAGTTTTTATATGATCTTGCACTTATCCAATATAGTATTAACCTTAACTAATTTACTTTAAATTCTACTTTTTCTCTACACTAGACATCTCATTGACAGATAATTGAATTCAAACAACTATTTAGTCAGACATCATTATTATTAGATTGTTTTATTCCAATTTAACTTTTAATGAGTTGCTTTAAAATGATACACTATTTGATGAATTCTAATGTTTATGGTAGTTTATATTTTCATTTGTCTTTATACACCTCATAAATATTTTAATGATAGCTGGTGATAGATGTTTGGCTTCTAGTTGTCAACCAAATCAATATAGTTAACATTTCAATTATTTGGCACCCTCAAATTTTTTATTGGAAATTTTTAATGTACAACTTAATGTGTTTCATTCTGACATGTATTTCATTGTGACATTTCCATATATGCATTTCACTGTACATTGCACACATAACTTCTTCCTTACCCTCTTGTGCCTCTCCTCCCCCATCTCCCACTCTCCCCTACCAATGGCCTCCTTTCTACTTGCATGTCTTCTTGTGGGAATATTTATCTATATACATGCATCCTGATTATGATTTAAGTCCAAACTTTTTTCTGTAGTGATCTATCTTTTTACATTGTCAGCAGTATTACAGGAATAATCTAGTCTGTTTGCATTATTGCCATCCTTTGGTATTGTTGGTATTATTATAATTATTTCCTGAAATATTAAAGTTGGGCTGTTTGAGGTTAACCTCTCTCTCTTTCCTTGCTCTTTGTTGGCCCTCTTCCCTCTCCTGTCTTCTCCTATCATTGCTTCCTTTTGCTAGATCCCTCCCTCCTTCTTTCTGATCCTTAAATTGTCCCTTCTCCACTTAGTTTACATAAGCTTTTTATTATGTTCCAATTTATGTATAGGATTTTTTTCCTTCTTTTAAGTTTGATTCAGCTCCCACATATGAGTAAGAACATGTGTTATTTCTCTTTTTGGGCTTGTGTTCATTCACTTAAGATAATTTTCTCCAGTTCCATCCATTTTACTGCAAATGACATCATTTCAGTTTTTGATTGCTGAGTAGTATTCCATTATGTATATGCACCATAAATTGTTTTATCCATTCTTCTGTTGATGGCACTTTGGTTAATTCCATCACTGAATGGGAAAAAATCTTCTCATCCTATATATCAGACAGAGGACTAATTTCCAGAATTTATAAAGAACTCAAGAAAGCGATACCCAAGAAAACAAATAACCTAATACACAAATGGGCAAAGGAACTGAACAGACAGTTCTCAAATGAAGAAGCTTATAAGGCCATGAAACACATGAAATAATGCTCAATATCCCTAGCCATTAGGGAAATGCAAATCAGAACAACTCCAAGATTCCACCTTACTCCAGTAAGAATGGCCAAGATCTATAAAACAAACAACAACAGATGCTGGTGAGGCTGTGGAGAAAAGGAAACCCTCTTACACTGCTGGTGGAGTTGTAAATTGGTTCAATCATTTTGGAAATCAGTATGGAGGTACCTCAGAAAACTAAAAATAGATCTACCATATGACCCAGCTATACCACTATTGGGAATATATCCAAAGGGAGGCAACCTGAAATTATTAAAAAAACTCCAATGAATCCAAAAATAAACAGTAAAACCTGAAGCTTAAGAAATGAAAAAAAAAACATCCTAGAAGATATAAAGATAAAAAGTTACCATAACAAAGTCCATAACAAAATCATACACTAGTATTTATGGCAGCTTTATTTGTAATAGCCCCAAACTGAAAATAGCTCAAATGTCTTTCAGCTGGTGAATGGATGGACAGGCTGAAGTAAATCCATAAAATAGAATACATTTCAGCTGTATGATGCAATGGATTATGGATAAATGCAATGACATGAATGAATTGGAGGCATTAGTTCTGTTGAGTGAAAGCCAGTTTGAAATGGTTATATATTGAATAATTCCATTTGCATGACATTCTAGAAAAGGCAAAAGAATGGAGCAGAATCAGATCAGTGATTGCTAAGTAATGGGAGTAGAGAGAGGATTCAACTACAAAGAGCAACTAGAGGATTTATGGGGAAATGAGTCTGTTTTATTTGTTGGTGTTGCTGAGGGATAAACAATTCTGTGCATTTATTACAATGATACACTAGATTGTTTTACATATTTAAATTGTATATCAATAAATATGATTGAAAAAGAAGTCAATAGATAATCTCTGAAACCTATAAATTAAAAATCAACTTATAAAATTAAAAATCAAGAAGTAGCAAAATATTCTTAGCATGAAATTCACATCCTGTTGTACTTACCAGCTTAATTTTCTAAGAATTGTCTACAGTGAAAAATATTTGATCCATGTAATTCATGTGTGCTTCTCCCTTTTGTAATACTAGCAGCCTTCATATTTATAAGACAGTATTTATTAAAGAACTATTAATACAGCGGTATGTAAAACTCTTTTTGTATTTGTTGAAACTTTCAGTAAATATCTTTTAGTGGATATTAGATGCTATATTCCATTGGATCTAAAGAATATGATTATAGCCCTACATGATTCTCAAGGTTGGTAACTTTAAATTAACCATAAAACTGGACATGCTTTATTCAATATGCTTACCATCTGCCATTTTGAGAGTCTGCATCCATTTTTTTCTTTTTGCTTCTATATTATTCATGAGGCGTAGCTTCAGTGGTTCAGATGTTGTTATTGCTATTGTTAGGTGCCACTGAGTCTAGTCTGACTTATAGCAACACTATGTAGAACAGAATGAAATACTCCCTGATTCTGTGTCAGGCACACGATCTTTTTTATGTTTAATCACATTGTTGCAGACACTGTGTTAATCCATCTGCTTGAGGGTCTTCCTTTTCCAATTATTAATGGATATTTATGGTTGTTTCTCCTCATTTTGAGTTGTGCCACATCAGCAAATGGAGGTCCCTGGAGCTTTATTCCATTCCAATTAAGGTCGACTCTACTTTGAGGAGGCAACTCTTCCCTAGTCGTCTTTTGAGTGCCTTCCAACCTGGGAGCTCATTTTCCAGCACTGTAACTGACAGTGTCTCATGGCTGTTCATAGGGTTTTCAATGGCTAATTGTTTTGGGAGTGGGTTGCCAGGTCCTACTCCCTAGTTTGCCTGAGTCTGGAAACTCAGGTGAAACCTGTCCACCATGGGTGACCCTACTGGTACGTGTAATACTGGTGGCATAGCTTTCAGCCTCATAGCAGCATTCAAGCCCCCACAGTATGGCAAACTGACAGACATGCAGGGGGCTCATAAGTAGAAACTTTTAATTATAGTCATTTCCCAAGGACCTGGAAAGGCATTGTAGACACTGGTTTCACTTTTTAAATTGAATTGTCTAGGTCTCAAATTTGGAGATTCTGTGGTGTATTTTCTCTTTGTTGTTATTAGGTGCCATTGAGTCAGGTCTGTACTCATAGCAACCATTCTGTACAACAGAAGGAAACACTCCCTGACATTGTGCTGTGCCCAGCAGTATGTAAGTGCTTCTCTGCTATTCATAGGGTTTTCAATGGCTGATTGTTTCAGGAGTGTGCTGCCACATCTTCTCCTGTTTTTGCAGAGCTGGGAATGGAACCCAGGGCCTGAGAGCACACAGACCAAGCACTCTACTGGCTGAGCTAAACCCTAAACCCATATTATTTTCTGGGAAAGGAAGAAAATAGGTTTGGTTTATTTTTTTTTATTTATTTATTTATTTATTTATTTATTTATTTTGTAATTAAGGATCAAAATATCTTGGGTATTTCTTTTTTCTTTGTTTTTAGAGTATTTCAGGGCTTGTACAAAACTATATCTTCCCAAAATATTCTAATCTAAAAAACAAATTTGATCTTCAGTGGCTATTGAGCAATTCTTCACCTCTAGATTATGATATAAGGTGAGACTAATTATACTTGCCTACAGTTGTACTACTGTGACAATCAGTCCTTTCAGATCTTGGAAACTAGAAGGGTTAGGCCTGGTTAATACCGGGATGGGAGACTATCTGGAAACCCCAGGTGCTGTAGGCTTGGGAGAAGGACCTGGCAACCCATTCCCAAAAAACAATCAGCCATTTTTTTCAGAGAGCACTATAAATAGTAGAGAAGCATTGTACTTAGGGTTGCTATGGGTTGAACACTGATTCGACAACACCTAACAACAACAACAACAACAACAATAGCAATAGCAACAGCAACATCTACTTAAATAAGACATTTTGATTTTTGTCACTGATGATGTATTTCTATTTTCATTTCATTTTGAATTAAGCTATTCTTTAAGCAGTTATGGAGATAGATCAGATCTTTTTGATGAAAGATGGGTAGCCCATCCTTATGTTTCAACTTTTATTCCAAGAAAATGATATAAAGTATTAGAAAAATATTGTCATGAAATAATTTGCTTGCCCAAACCCCTCATTCTTCCATGAAGTTATCATTATCAGCTTCTGGTCATTAAATCTTTTCTCTTTTCTTGTTTTCACCTGTTGTAGACCTGGTCATTCACTACAAGTGTTTGATGAAAACACACAGGAAAAGGAATTTAGGAAAGCTCCCATGCTAGATATCAAATGCCAACCAATCTTCTGCTTCTCTGGTTTTGCTGGTATTATCAGTCAGAGTACTATATTTCTCTGATTTATTTTCCTTTGCTATATTTAGTCTTATGTCTATTAGACATTATTTTTCTCTTTTCATTTATTCTTCTTGTAATTAGAAACGACATTGTTTCTCTACTATTTTCATTACTCAATTAGTTTAAAAATATTCCTCCATCTTGTATGTGTCAGCTCTCTGGGCATCTTTCCTTTCTTTTTCTTTCAGTGTTTTTGAACTCAGAGAAACGCAACTGCTTTTGGTGACACTGTAACTTCATAGACAGAAGTGATTATTCTCTAGGTTAGATCAAAACTGAGGTTCAGATAAACTATTCTCAGATGCTAGGCACAAATAGAATCTTTTACTATTTTAAGTTTGATCCTCAGGCAGCCAGAAAATCACTAAAAGTCGTTCAGCTGAAGTAGAATCCTATCTAGGACCTCACTGTTGGTGACATTCAATTAAGTCACTCAGGATGTCCACCTTGGAAAGGCAAATGTGTTTTGCTTCTGTGTAAGACAGAAAAAGTAAACAAAAGCTGGTCCACTTTGAGGATTCTGATGTATTAAAACAAAGACCAAAACTGGTCTTTAGTTTCCTTGAGGATAAAAAAAATCCAGATAATTAATCTGATATGGTACTTAGCTCATTGTACCCACTGGTAATGGCCAGATCAAACAATCATTAATACTTGGGTTCACATTCTTCTGGATCTTTGGGCTCCCCATTCAAATACACTTAGTAGAAATCTACTGTGGGTTTATTTGAGATTTTTACCAGGTTATACATGTAGTACTTTTTTTTAAAATCCAAGAAAGTGAAAATGAAAGAAAACTTTGTATACTCACAAAGAAGAAATTACACTCCTATTTTCAGGAAGATGTTCCTGAAGTGACCTAAGAGGCAAGTGGAATAGTAGAAAAGGTTTTCGGTGACTCCATGGAAATGCTGCAGGATAATGGAAAAGCAAAGTATTTCCTACCTGAAAAGCAAGGTTTTAATTGCCCAAGGAACTTTAATCATTTTATCATTTTGTATAATGATATATATTGTATATGTCACAGAATTTTTTTTTTTCGGTACTGGGGGTTGAAACCACGGCCTGGAGGTTGCATATTCTGCAAGTGCTGGACCACTGAGCTGCACCCTCAGCCCATTTTTTCACTTTTTGAGACAGGGTCTCACCTCTGGTCTTGAACTTGCAATCCTTCTGCCTTCGCCTCCCAAGCCACTGGGATTACAAGCATGTGCCACCTCGCCAGGCTTTGTCATAGAACATTTTATGTAATGGAATTCTATATAAGACAGGATTGAGAAAACATTAACTGCTGTGCATATCTTAAACCACTTGGGTAGGAAAGAGCAGGATGTCAACAAGTCCTGGTGCTGCCATCCCATCACCAGCTAAACAACCCCAGGAAAGTCTTGTCAGTTCTTATCACTGAAAGCTTAGGTTCAGAAATGAGTCCAAGTTACTGAAGGGAATGATGGTAAAGGAGAAAGAAGTAGATATGAAGGCAATAACATAAGTGTTGATATCATACATACTTAATATGATATACTTTAATATTTTGGTTATTATAACAAAGAGTAGAGATAAGGGCGAAAGTCTTCTTTAAATTGTTTTTTAAAATTAAAATTTATTTTAACCTAATTTCCAAAAGCACTTCATGTACCTTATTATATGCTTCATTTGCTTCTTTTCATTATCTATTTCCAGCTTTCAATATATTTTTAAAATGTATTTAGCTCATACATAAAATCATAAAACTTGTACATATTTATTGGGTACCATGTGATGTTTTGATATGTATATACACTATAAAATGTTTATATTAGATTAAACATATCTAGCTCCTCAAACATCATTTCTTCATGGAGAAAACATTTGAAGTCCTGTCTTCTAGCTTTTGAAATATTCAGTATATTATTGTTATCTGTAGTCATCCTACTGTGTAAGAGCATACCAAAACCTCTTGCTTCTAACTATAAGTTTGTACCCATTGGCCAAACTTTCCCTATATCCTTCTCTACTCTCCCCAGCCTCTGGTAAATACCATTCTATTATCAATTTCTATGACATCAACTTTTTTAGATTCTTCATATGAGTAATATCATGTGGTACTTTTTTTCTATGCCTATCTTATTTTACTTAACAGAGTGATTTCTAGTTCAACCTATGTTATCATAATTGAAAGGACTGTGTTATTTTTAAAAGCTTAGTAGTATTCCATTGTGCATATATACCATGTTTTCTTTATCCATTCATCAGTTCATGGACACCTATGTTTTTTCCCTTTCTTGTCTATTGTGAATAGTGGTGCAATGAACATAGAAGTTCAGGTGTCACTTTGACCTGCTGGTTTCATTTCCTTTGGATATACATGCACTAGGCAGTTTTATTTTTAATTTTTTTTGAGAAACCTCCATTTTGTTTTCCATAATGACCATGTTGTTGTTGTTAGGTGCCGTCGAGTAAGTATCCGACTTATAGTGACCCTGCATACAACAGGTGAAACACTATTGTCAGTGCTTCTCTACTGTTCATAGGGTTTTCAATAGCTGATTGATTTTTGGGAGTGGGTTGCAGGGTCTGTCTCCCAAGCCTATATATAGCACCTAGTATTCTCAGGCGGTCTCCCATCCAAGTACTAACCAGGCCCAACCCTGCTTAACTTCTGAGATCTGAAGGGATCAGATGCCACAGGGCTACGGCTGGAGGCATAATGACCATACTAATTTATATTCTCAACAATGTGCAAGGGTTCCCTTTTCTATAAATCCTTGTCAGTATGTTTGTCTTTTTGATAATAGCCATTCTTACTAGAGTGAGATGATATCTCATGGTGGTTTTGATTTGCATTTCTCTGATGATTAGTTATGTTGAGCATCTTTTCATATATGTGTTTATCATTTGTATGACTTTTGAGAAAGGTCTTTTTAGCTCTTTGCCTATTTTTAAATCAAGTAATTATTATTACTATTTTCTGTTAGTTTTTTGAAGTTCCTTATATATTCTGGATATCAACCACTGACTGTTAGATGAATAGTTTTTGCCCTTTCTGTAGGAGGTCTTTTCACTCTGTTGATTGTTTCCTTTGTTGAGCAGAAGGTTTTAAGTTTGATCAGTCCTATTTGTCTTTTTTTTTTCCTGTGCTTTTAGGGTCTTATCCCCCCAAATTTGTCTATTCCAATGTCTTGAAGCCTTTCCCTTGGTTTCTTCTAATAGTTTCATAGTTTCAAGTCTTGCATTGAAGTCTTAAATCTATTTTGATTTGA
Source organism: Pedetes capensis (assembly GCA_007922755.1). Classification (NCBI taxonomy): domain Eukaryota; kingdom Metazoa; phylum Chordata; class Mammalia; order Rodentia; family Pedetidae; genus Pedetes; species Pedetes capensis. Next base: position 79,025 of record VMDO01003791.1, read on the forward strand.
CTTTTGAAGCTGTAGAGAAATAGTGGTCTAGTTTCATTTTGTATGTGGTTACTCATTTTTTCCAACATGATTTATCGACAAGATTTTCCTTTCTCCAATATACACTCTTTGCACCTTTGTTGAGAGTTGGTTGACTGTAGTAGAAGTGTGAATTTGTTTCTAAGCTCTCTATTCTGCTCCATTGGCTATTTTTATGTCAATACTTTGTTGTTTATATTATTATAACTTTGTAATATATTTTGAAGTCAGGTAGTGTAATTCTTTCTTCTTTGATCTTTTATTGCATAGATTGCTTTGGTTAGCCAGGTTTCAAGTTCTATGAATAATATCATTGGTATTTTGATAGAGTTTTAATTGAATCTATAAATCACTTTTATTAGTACAGGCATTTAAACAATGTGGATTCTGCAAATCCATGAATACCAGACGTCTTTATATTTCAGAGGACTTTCTTCAATTTAATTAATTAATATTTTATATTCTTATTTTTCCTAGTATTGGGGGGTTAAACCCAGGGCCTTGTACATACTAGGCATATGCTCTAACATTGAGCCTCATCTCCAAGCCCCTTTAAATTTTTTTTTTAATTTTTGAGACAAGATCTAAGTTGCTTTTGACCTCACACTTGTGATCCTTTTGCCTCAGACACCAGAGTAGTTGAGATTACAGGTGTGCATCATAATGCCTGGCTCTATGTTTTATAGTTGTCATTATGGAGATCTGTTATTTCTTTGTTTAAATTTATACCTAGGTTGTTTCTTTGTTATTGTTTGAG
>VMDO01003791.1:79899-136661 GCA_007922755.1 Pedetes capensis
ATTTGATATCCTCCAACTCTTTCAACTTCATTTACTAGTTCTAATAGGGTTTTTTTTCTTTTCTTTTCTTTTTTTTTTTTTTGGTGGCATCTTTGGAGTTTTCTGTACATGAGATCCAGTCATCTGAAAATAATGACAATTTGATATCCTCTTTTCCAATGAATGCCTTTTATTTCTTTCTTTTCCTGATTGCTCTGGCTAGGATTTCCAATACTACATTGAATAAAAGTGGTAAAAGTAGATAGCCTTAGATTTCTTTTTTTCCCAAGGATAGGATTGAACTTTATGTCTTCTTAATTTGATTGTAAATTTCCTGAAGCATTTCTTTATTATTTTTACTACTTTATTTCTTTATTATTTGCTGATATTCTACACTTGGCATATTCCAGCACTCTTAAAATTCTCATTTAATGAGCCAATAGGCAGAGAAGACATCTATCACACCTCTAAGATGCTTCAGTATTCTATATTTTGTTATATTAGATCAGTCAACAGGACTTGACTTTGAGCAACATGATTCACATAAAAATGAGAAGGCTACAGTAGATTTTGTCAGTGTACAATATTTTTCCATTTTTAAGGGAAAGCTGGAAGTTCTATTCTTGCTCTGTCATGGATTCTGAGCAGCAATGACCTAGTATACATAGAGTAGTAAGTAGGCCAGAAAATATTACCCTTTCATCTTGAATCGTTACAGCTGGCACTTTGGACTTTTGACATTTAGGTTAGTCTTTGTGACAACATTCCCTCTCTAGCATCCTCTGTGACATATGGAACAAAGCCAAATACAGCAAAGGCAACATGTACCAAAATCCTTTGCTGCATGTGATGCACAATAAAAAAAATTTGAGAAAATTCCCTCCTTTTTCTACATAATAATGCAAAATTACAAGTACAGACATAAAGGATGACACAAGTATGCAATTATGAGAGATATATGTCATACTAAGATCTAGAGTCAAAAGCTTAAGTGCACAAAACCTATTACACAATCATAAATATTTAACTTTCCAACTAATAATTATATGCCTAATGAATACCTATATGAGATGGATATTACAAAACAAGTGGGGCAAGATATAGGTTCCACTTTCAAGAAGTTTGCTATTCAACACTGGGGCTAAGAGAAAAACACAAAATTTTGTAATTGACAAAAAATACAATAAGTAGAGTTTGAAGAACTAGTACATATAGTTGAGATTCATGCAAAGGATAGCATTTAAGATGACGTGAGGGATAGGATTTGACTGGTAGGGGACAAAGGTACTAAAGGAAGAGTGGCTTGGTTGAAGCAGGGACTGGGGAACAGCAGTCTGAATTTTTGAAGAATGGGAAGTAATTGAAGCAATGGAGCCTAAGGTACACTTGGAGAAGTGGTGGGAAATAAAGTTAGAAAGACATAGCAGCCTTACTGCAGAAGGGCCTAAATATTGTGCCAAATATCCAGACATGAGAAAAGATAATGCAGATCTTTGGACTAGTTAGAGCAGGTACCATTACCTTGTCTTTTTCTCTTGATATTGGGGGTTGAACTCAGGGCCTCACTCATGCTAGGTAAGTGCTCTATCAATGAGCCTCATTCTCTTTTTAAAAAATTACCTTTTTTTGAGACAGGCTCTTCCCAGGTAGCATAGACTGCTTTTAGCCTTGAACTTGAGATCCTCCTGCTTCAGCTTCCTGAACTGCCGAGATTACAAGTATGTGCCATGTTGCCTGGTACCACCTATGTTTGAAGTGGTTGTGACAGAAGTTTTATTAGAACTCATGAGAAGAGAATTGTGTAGGTGAGAAATCTTGACTAGAGTGAGAAACCAGTCCATGGCAACCTCAGGGAAAATACTCTGATTTTATTCTCTTCCCTCCTTTTAGATCTTTACCTTGAACAAGCACAACAGAAAGACAGGCAGCAAGAAAGCTGTAATGGCATTCAGTTAAGTCAGCCTTCCAGGGCACAGAGCAGGGAAAGGATAGAAGATGATCTGAAGAGAGAATGAGGGCCATCCTGTGCAGTTATGGGCCAATGCAGGGAACTTCAGTTGAGATACCAAACAGAGAGGTAAAAATGCAGGTTTGGAGCAGAGAGGGATGTTAGGGTAAGGATGAAGAAGCTTAAACTGCTGAATCCATGAGAGTAGATGAGATACTGGAAAAGAGGATGTAAAGAAAGAAGGAATCAGTTCTGAGGATAGAACTTGGAGGAAGTGCTAGATTTAGAAGACAGGAAAATGAAGATAGACTAAAGAAAATGAGGAACAATGGAAGGAAACAAAACCAAGAGCAAGTCATGTAATGGGAACCAAGGGAAAGCTGGCATCAGAGAGGAGAATGAGACAGATAAATAAGATAAAGTAGCACAAGGCTGAAATATTTTTAAGAAGAATTGGGGCAGAGACATTGTCACCAGCTCCCTGCCCATTTGTGGTAAGCAGTTTATTTTTATCAATGCCAACTTGGACTTGGGCTTCTATTCTGGCTGTGTTTTGGATTTGGGGATCTGGGAAAGAGAATAAAAGTGATGGTGGTTATAGTAAAGAGGTGAAATACAGAGCAAATAATCATATCCTTAATGTTCCACTTAGTATTGTTTATTTCTCATCTTCCAATTTCTCCTCTTTCTCTTTCTAATTTACGGAACATTTAGAATATACTAGACATTTTACCTACATGCAGCATCTCATTTATTCCTCAAAATGACTCAGTGACATAGATATTATCCTTATCTTAGATGAAAGAAAATTTCAGAAAGGTCATGCATCTTGCCCATGGTCATACAATTAATAAGTTGTTAGGTGCCATCAAGTCATGTCTGAACCATAGAGACCCTCATAGGGTTTTCAATGGCTCTTTCAGGATTGCCTCAAGAGTGAATTGCTACATCTTTCTCCCATTTTTGCAGTGCTGGGAATTGAACTTGGGACCTCAGAGACTGCAGAGTGGCACTCTACCAACTGAGCTAAACCCCAGCCCATAGTTGATAAATGTTGTTGTTGTTAGGTGCTGTGGAATCAGTATCTGACTCATAGTGACCCTCATAGGGTTTTCAATGGCTGTTTCGGGATTGCCTTGGGAGTGGATTGCCAGGCCCTTCTCCCATTTTTGCAGTGCTGGAAATTGAACTCAGGACCTCAGAGACTGCAGTGCAGTGTTCTACCAACTGACCTAAGTCCCAGCCCACAATTGATAAAAGGTAGGTTTATTTTCAAAACCAGGACACACAAACTCCAAACTGTGCTATTTTTACAGTATGAAGCACCGTAATTGACATATAGTGGTTATTTATCAGATAATTGAAGAAGAAACTAATGCAGCATGACATAGAACACTGTATAAGAGACTGTTAACCTGGGATGGAATGCTAGCCTTGCTGTTAAATACAGTGTAACCCTTCTCTTAATAAAATTTTCTTTTATCTGCTCTGAGAATCATCATGTCATTGATGACACTGAAATCCTTTACTTAAAGAAAGTAGCTATATTCTATAATGCAAATGTTAGGGACAAATTAAATATCTCCCTTGTAGGGTCTTTAGAATAAAATATTGTTATCATGCCATTCCTACTGATTTTGTCCCAAGAAAATGGATGACATAATTCTAGATGCTTTATGATGTGCCATATTCACTGTCCAGTTTACAGTATATAAATCATGATATTGCCAATTACTCATGATGTGATCATAGTAAGTTATTGTGAAATGAGTAACATCAAAGAGTTCAGGGCCAGAAGATAAAGCAGAATCTTGTGCAAATAAGAAATAAGGAGGCCTGTGACCAATGGCTTCCCCAAAGAAAATTGAAAGCACTCACTAGTCATTTTCCTTGTGGCTAAAAATTAAAACACAGCAATCTGGTCTGTTCTTAAAATGTTTGCCTTATGTAGGAAGTGTCCATTTTTTTTTCTTTCTTCCTTTTTTTTTCTTTTTTAAGCATCCCTGCCAACACAAATAACAGCCTTCCATTCATGAATTTTTGCTACACTGTTAAGAGAACACCATATTTCTGCCATGTAACATTTAGTAATAATTTTATATAATTTTATATTAAATGTACTAGAATTATAAAAATTATTCGATGGATATGGAAGAAAGATGTGGCAGTCCACTCCCAAAAACAATCCTGAAATGGTCAGCCATTGAAAACCCTATAAGGGTTGCCAGGAGTAAGGTCCAACTTGATGGCACCTAACAACAACAACAACATTGGATAAATATCTTGATTTTTTGTTAAACATGCAACTCAGCCAGCACATAAATTATCTCATTTCCCCCTTTCACTATTCTTTTTAGAAAATTCCTTCAGCCCTATGTAGTCCTACATAATGCTGCCTTTAGACTAATTGGGACATATTGTACATAATTAACAGCAATTCATACTTGCAAAGTAGAAAAGTGATAACATTTTATTATTGTCATGGCACAATCATAAAATGATACCCAGAAATTTTAATTGATTAGTAATGAGATAAATATGAAGAGAGTTACAGAGAGACCCTGTATCAAAATAAGGAATCTATTTTTCTAGAATATGCCAATTAGACTATCTTCAGAATTCTATATTCTCTTAATATGTAAATAAAAACATCTCCTTACTCATTTTTGTATATGCCAATGCATGTGTTAAAATTGATGTGGTTATGAAATTGAAAGGTCTGAGGTCTTCTGGATTTCTAATCTTATTTTTTAAATCTCATGTGTGAAAGTCCATACAGAATTTTGAAAAAAAATATTTATGGGAGTTCAGAGTCTTGCTGTGTTGCCCAGGCTGGTCTCAAACTACTGAAATCAATTGATCCTTTGGCTTCTGCCTTCCAATTACTAGGAATATAGTCATACTATACCTGGATTTAATCTTATTTTTGTGTTCATTTAGAGACACTTTCAAAGATTGAATTCCCTTCTGTTTCTTCTGTTAGATATCTCTTACTAGCTTCAAAGGAATTTCTTCAGGGGAAGGAGAAAGTCATTCTTACATATTGCTAGAATTGAGGAATTCAACATTATTTTAGAACTAGTTGTCTATGATGGATTTTGAGAGAAGCATTAGGAGACAGAAGAAAATTAAAATATCAAGCCAGTAATGTTCACATATGTTTGAAACATGAAAATCTAAAGAAAACCCACATGATTATGATGAACTTAATGCAATATTAAAATATCAAGGAAGGATGAAATTTTTCCCTTTTTTGCTGCGTTGTTAGGTACCGTTCAGTCAGTGCTCAACTCATAGCAATCCTACATACAATAGGTGAAACAGTATTGTTGGTGCTTCTCTGCTATTCATAGGGTTTTCAATGGTTGATTGTTTTTTGGGAGTGGGTTGTCCAGTCCCTTTGCCAAGCCTACAGCACTTAGTATTCCCAGGTGGTCTCTCATCCAAGTACTAACCAGGCCTGACCATGCTTAGCTTCTGAGATCTGATGGGATTGGATGCCACAGTGGTATGACTGCAGGCTTTTTTGCTATAGTAGAAACTAAATTCCCATGACAAAGAAATACATTGACTTGATAAAAATTGTTAATGTAAGCAAAATCTCATGGCATAGTCTTATAATTCCAATGACTTGGGAGACTGAGGCAGGAGGATTGCAAGTTTGAGGCTGGGACAGCCTGAGAAACTTAGTTAGACCTTGTCTAAACAAACAAGTGAACAAATAAAATTGTTAATGTAGAATGTTTTAGAATTTATTAAATGGTACTTGTTTTCTCCTGATTTCATAGTCTTTTAAATTATCCCCATGGATAACTTCTGTCATCAACCACCTCATTTACTCAGCAAAAACTGCTTTCAAAGAGTTTGTGCTAGTATATTTTACCTGCAGAATCTGCAATTAATATAGCAAGTGTCTAACACAGGCAAGGTCAACTGGGTAGCTATTTGGAATCCAGACAAAAGGGGAATCTAGTCCTTAAACTGTAAAATAAATGATAAGATGAACATAGTGATAGCACTAGGTGAGTTGATGTCATTTTCTAAATATATTATGCTTATTATATGTACTAATAAACTGAATTAAAAAGTGAGTGATTTCTCTCAGCTGTTAGCATTATTTGAAGGTAATAGCAACTACTTATTTGTCTGAAGCTCTTATCTGACATATTAAAAACAAACAAATGCCCCATAGGCTTAGTCAATTCAGTAGACACTGGGAATCAGTTCACGGTACTAGTTCCATGTGCTAACAATCTACCAAACTTTTAGAGAAAAGTTGCAGACTACTGTAGCTTTTGAAATGCTATGCAGCCCCAGCTGGCCTTGAATTTGCAATCGTCCTGCCTTAACCTCCTGAGTGCTGGGGTTAAAGGCTGTGCCACCACGCTTGGTCTCCCAAGTTTTACTCTGAAAGTATTGAATGAATACTAGCTTGAGAGGAAAGAGAATCACAGCTTAGTTACTAATTAATTATGGAACTTCAAGTTATTCTCTGAATTTCTTTGGGCTTTGATTTTTCAGATCTGTAAAATAAGAAGTTGAATCAGTTTTCTAAAATTCTATTTTACTTTAAAATACTATATTGGACTATACTTTTATCTGTAGTCAGTGATGTTGGACATTTTGTTGTTGTTTAGTACTGAGGGGTTGAACTCAGGGCCTCATGCATGCTAAGCAAGTGCTTTACCTTGAGCTGCACCCCCAGTCTATTTTTTTACTTTGAGACAGAGTCTTGCTAAATTATCCAGCTGCCTCTGGCCTTGAACTCACATTTCTCTTGCCTCAGCCTACTGAGTTTCTGGGATTACAGGCATGTGCCATGTTATGTGGCTCATGTTGGACATATTGATGACACAAAAACCATCATTGTCTCATGCTTGATTATGAATCAGAAAAACAACCTGGGGGCCCTGATTAGATTCAAGAGATCCATAGGTTGTGGAAAGAAAGAATGTTGCTTAAACAAGTGAAGAAAGTTAATAAATGTGGGTAGTATAGGATTTTTTAGCACTTATGTGACTGTTCCTGAGAGAAGTGAAAATACTTTTCCAAGAAGATTCCCAGAACAGCATGAATTCAAGTTGCTTTCTTAGATAGAATAAAGCTTCTGTAGATAAAACAAAAATGTTCTCTGTTCTTTGTTGATATAGAACCACTCCCTGACAATTTTATGTGAATGTTTTATCACCTATGCTAGGCATGCAAATTCTTGCAAACCCAAGACAGCATCAAACACAACTTTGTATTTTCTATAGTGAATATCTACTGCCTTCCACATAATAGGTGCTCAGGATGTGCTGCTGAAGGAATGATGCTGATATAAGCAAGTAGGTGTTGGGATATAGCATGATGGAACAACTGTGGGGGAATATCATTACACTCAACCATAAATTGATATACACTGGCTCAGCCTGTCTCTTCTTGCAATCAACATTTTAAATCAGACAATGGAATTTGCAAAGACATTGAGAAAAGGAGGAATTATTTTAGCTTTGAAGGAATAAGCCTTGTAAGAAAGCTCAGAATACTGTCCTTACTTATAAGCTATTTGAAGAAGCAAGGAGAATATCCACTCAATTCTGTATGAAACTATACTATTAGAACTTTCTTTTATAAGGTAGAAAAAGTTAAAGTTTAGTTTTGTTAAGTATTTTTGGAAATATCTGAATTCCATGTCATATTAACTCAGTGGGCTTAACAACATCACACAAAAATCACATGCTTTTAGTTTACAACATGCTTTTCTACATATTATTTCACTTGTTTTTATTTAATTCTCATAAATATCCAGTTGTAGTTAGGTGCTGTTGAGTCGGGTTTAACTCGTAGTGACCCTATGTACAACAGAACAAAACACTACCCAACACTGTGCCATGCCAGGCACTGTTATCAGTGCTTCTCTGCTATTCACAGGGTTTTTAATGGCTAATTATTTCAGGAGTGGACTGTTGGGTCCTTCTCTCAAGCCTATAGCACTCAGTATACCCAGGTGGTTTCCCATCCAAGTTCTAACCAGACCTGACCCTGCTTAGCTTCCAAGGTCTAATGAGATCAGATACAAGGATGGTATGGCTGTAGACCAAATACCCAGAGTATCAGGTAAACTAGATATTATTTTCATTTCAGCAAAAATAAAACTTAGGTCAGAGAGATCTAGTACTTTTCCCAGGAATTAATTATCAGTAAGTAGTAGATAGAGACAGAATATAGAGTTTCTAGCATCTACTCTGGTGTCCTTTATATTAGATCATCTTGCCTGAGAGGTAGAAATGAAATCCTCTGTCTAAAAATTCTAGATTCTCAAATAATTTATAACACAATTTTCTTCCATGCACAATTCAATATTATACCTAAATTGGACATTTGGGTTTTAACTGGTTAATATTAACAATATCTTTGTATAAACACACTAAAGATGGAAATCAAATTTAAGTCCATAATCATTAGGTCTCTGAATCCATTTCCCTAGTTCACTTGATTTCGACTTTTCAAGGATAAAATTGTGACAACAGTCCACATTGCTATGCTGATGGGTTAATTTCCTCCATCTGCCTTTAAATCCTTTAAATTTGTCAAGGAATGACATTCTTTCTCTCCAGTATGCCTCCTTACTTCAAAAGATGAGGCAGTAGCTCATTGAGTGAGGTGGCTTGGCTGCACAGCGTGAGCTGTCCAAGCTAGCTGCAAGCAATACCTCAAGCAAAAAGAAAAACTGAGAATCTCAATTGCCAGCATGAGCCCCCAAATGGAATTAACAAGAAACAGATAAAAAGTACAGACTATAATTATATTCTGTCAAAAGGATCTGTACCAGAAGACTTTTCCTGAAGTTACCATCAAAAGAGAAGGAAATGGCTAAAAGTATAATTTTCTCCTATATTATTTTTGCCACTTTACTGATTAGAAGAATTTAAGTGAGTGCACAAAGAAAATTACCTACTGGGTCAATGAAAACCAACTTGTATCCTCAAAGGAGAGGTGATGTAGATGGATTTTCCCCATTTCTAATTATGAAATAATTCTTATGGGGCCTCTTGCTAAAATAATTCACATAAGTGAAAAATTCCACAGATATCTCTGCAGCCCTTCCAATGTATGCGGCATTGATTATATGTTCCAGCCTCGTCTCCAAAGGCTTTGCACTCTGGTGGAGCATGCACATGGTAAACATCCATAATGAATGGTAGGAAAAGACAATCTGCATTAAAGAAGTACAGGAGAGAGAGAGCATGGGGAATTAGAAACAAGAGAGATTATTTCTAGTCAGAAGAAATCAAAGAAAGCTTCTCAGAGGAATTAGGTTTTGACTAGGTTTGAAAAATCATACATATTTGAATATGTGGAAATGGTTTGTTGTTGTTGTTAGTTGCCATCAAGTCCTGTTTGACTCATAGTGACCCTCATAGGGTTTTCAATGGTTGATTGTTTCAGGATTGCCTCAGGAGTGGATTGCCACATCCTTCTCCCACTTTTGCAGTGCTGGGAATAGATCCCGGATGTCAGAGACTACAGAGCAGTGCTCTAGCAAGAGAAATTGTAAAAACAGTACAGGTATGTCGGGTCCAGATCCACTCATGATGGGTAGACAGAGTCCCCACATGAGGAGGAGTATCTTTAATAAAGGCATTAGAAGGAAAATCCACTGAAAGGGGAGGAGTACTCCTAGCCTTGGAGGGAAAGTTTGCCGAGAGGGGAATAGTACCTCCAAAAAGGTCTCTTCATGGAAAAGGACTTGGAACCCCATCTTTTCTTAAATTTTAATTGGTCACTGTTGTAGATTTCTAGAAATATTAATGAAAAATAATCTTCTGGCTCTGTGGGCTGTGCTAATTCAGATTGGGAGTTGACAAGCCTCAGGCTTTCTTGAAGGGAAATCCCTGAATCACTTCCAACAGCATAAACTCCTTAAACAAAAGCCTTTGTACCGGACAGCTCTACAGTAAGCGGAAAGCACCCATTCTTCATAACAACAGATTCAATGGGGTGACACACAGGTAGCAGTTAACTGCCCTAAATTCCTGCATAAAGATTGAGAATAGTCAATTGTTACAGGAAATGCAAATGCTCAGGTCATCTTGGTTTATTTCTTTAAAAATATCACACTTTGTCTCTGAGTTCCTCTTCCACTTTGATTGATTACCATCCTACACTCATGTGACAATTGATCAGGTGATTCCATCAATACAGCCAACTTCCTTGTCTTTTTCTGACCTTTCATAAGATTTAATGAATGGTAATTCTGTATAAAAAGGCTGAATAATCTGGAAATAAACGGAACAAGATCACACTGCCTCAGAGGTGCTGTGTTTGTTACCCACTGCTGTTGGGGTTTTAGCTCTAGCCGGGCTAAGATTAGGGCCAAACCCTCAACATAACAATGTGGTTGATGTTGGGAAAGAAGGACCTTGGGAGACCTTCTGGTGGTTAAACAAGGGTAGGTAAGGTTTATTGGGATGCTCCCCTGATGGAGAGCAAGGAGCAAGCAGCCCCTATAGAGCAAAGCTCTATCCCTTTAAGTGCTGGCTCTAGGCCTGCAGCATGGAATGCTGCTGGCTAAGTGCTGGTACAGCTCAGACTTAAAGGCAAAGCCACAGCCGCTGGTGTTCCATGGAGTTCTGATGGTCTTGACTCTTGCGGCTCGCCTTCTTTACCTCCCTCCTTCCCAAGGATAGGAGGAATTGGGAGGCTCTTCGTGGCTTGCTAGATGCCTTTGGCTCTTTGGGGCCCCTAGGCTTGATCTCGCCGGCTTGCTAGAAGGTCTTGCTGGAGTAGGGAGCGCTGGTCCGGGTGATGAGGTTCAGGAGATGGTCAGAGAGGTGAGGATCAGTGGTGCTACAGGGGGTGAGAATGGGGTCCAGGAGCCCTGCTTTTATAGGGTCCTGGAAGGGTCACATGGTGGGGTTCAGCCAATCAGGGCACACACCTGACAGGTACAGCGGGTAAACTGACATACCTGCCAGGTGGGGACAGTTATTACCTGAAAGTGGTGAGGGGAGCCAATCAAAATTAGGATGATTAGGGCAGGTCAAGCTGGGCGGGGGCCATCTTTGCTCACTCGATGGGAGGGGCTAGTGTGAGTGAGTGAGATGAGCCCTGGGGTCAACTAGGGGTCAGCCCCTCAGACTGTTATGAGGGACCCTAGCGGAGAAATATAATTTTAAAAATCCCCAACACAACGCTGACTCCTCATATGCCTTCCGGAGACCCTGGATTCTATCTATCCTGCAGTTGGTCTGCGGCACAGGTAGAAAACAGCAGTGTGAGAAAAGAATCTGGCATGTGACAAATAATTATAGACATGGGTTATACATAGTTCAGTTTGACCAGACCACAGGGCACATGAAGACTAATAGGAAAGTGTGACTGGAGAGGTCAGTTGGAGGCCAAGAGGAATTTGGTTTTTATTATGTAAGTGGTGGGAAACCACTTGAGGTTCTTGAGGTGGGAATGAAATGATCAGAGTTGTGCTTCTGGAAGATTAACTTGGTAGTGAATTGTAAAGGTTTACTAAAGGGAGAAGAGGCTGAGAGAAGGGATTATACTTAGGAAGTTATTACAGTAGCCTAGAAAAGTGATAATGCATGTTTGATTCTGTAGAGGTAGTATGAATGGAGAAAAATAAATGAGTAAAACATGCTGTTCAATTAGTAGGCATTGGGTACCCTGTACTCTGTGATGCTTTAGAATAATATTGGTCAGCAAAATAGAAATGGTCTTTGCTTTCATAAGGTTTATAGCATATGTAAACAAAATTATTCAAATAATCTCATACATCACTTTAAACAGAGAATAGGCTGTGAGAGAAACACATTTGGAGCTAGAAGACTAGGTAGTAGATGGTGAAGGATTCTCTGAACAAGTAACATTTGATATGAAATCAGGATAGGTAAGAATTGAATATAAAAGAAGAGATTGTGAAACAATAGTCTAGTAGGTGTTGGTTGTTAGATGCTATGAAGTCAGCGTCTGCCTCATGGTGACCCTACGTACAACAGGTAAAACAGTATTATTAGTGCTTCTCTGCTATTCATAGGGTTTTCAATGGCTGATTGTTTTGGGGGAGTGGGTTGCCAGATCCTTCTCCAAAGCCTACAGCACCTGGTGTTCCCAGGTGATCTCTCATCTGAGTATTAACCAGAGCTAACCCTGCTTAGCTTTCAAGATCTGACAGGATTGGAAGTCACAGTGATATGGCTGCAGGTAGCACCAGCATATTCAAAACCTTGAGATGAGAACATGGTTCCATAAATTCCAGCAACTTGGGAGGAAACCAGTGAAACTAGGGCAGAGGAAACACGAGGGAGGACAATGAGAAATGGCAGTGAGGACATAAGCTGTTGTACTCAGCTCACCTCATAAGGTAGGTATGACTCATAGCGACCCTGGGTACAACAGAACAAAACATTACCTGACACAGTGCCAGCCCAGCACTATGCAGTTCTTCTCTGCTATTCATCCCGTTTTCAGTAGCTGATTGTTTTGGAGATTAGTTTTGGGAGTGGGCTGCCAGGTCCTTCTCCCATTTTTTGCAGTGCTGGAGATCGAACCCAGGGCCTCATAGAGCACAGAGCAGCACTCTACCAAGTGAGTGAAACCCCAACCCAAGGACATAAGTAGGGGAAGGATAATTGAAGGTCTTACAGGTCAGAGTAAATCTACTTTAAGGGCAATGAATTTGAAATGGGAGAGATGGTTTTTATTTAAGCAGATTACTCTGACAGATGTATGGAGAATGATCTTGAGACAGACAAAATTTGATCTGGGGGACTAATTCAGAGGCTATTACAATAGTGTAGGTGACAATTACTTGAATTAAATTATTTGCAGGGGAGGAGAGAGAAGTAAATTATGTAAGACTTACTGATAGTCTAGAATTTGGAGTTATAGAGAAGATTTTTTTGGCATTTGTTGATTCATGTGGTATTAAAAAAATTAGGTGAAAAGCTATCATTTTGGTTTTGAGAGAACTGAATTTTAGATTACTCTTGAAACATCTACCTACCAGAAATCTGGTAGGAAGCTGGACACACAGGTCTGGAGCTAGAGATAGTTTGGGAATCATCAGGTGATGACAAGGGCAAGAAGAAAATCCCAGAGGTATAAATGTCTAATATGGAAAATGTGAAGGGAAGAGAGACTATTCACACTTGAAGATGTCAACATTTAATGGACAATTAGATGAAAGTAAGTAAAAAGAATTGGGAGAGAAAGGCCAGGGGCTTTTGAATGATAACTAAGTGATAAGCATCAAAGGAGCAAAGGAAAGAGAATATTTCAAAAAGGAAAGAACAATCCACAATGTTAAGTACTGACCAGTCATCTGAGCAGGTCACTTGAACAAATCCATCAGGCTTAGTAGCTTGGGTGATGTTAATGATCTCCAAGTGAGGCATGATTTGGCCACGATGGAGCAAAATAGGGTTGGGGAGGTTTAAGGACAAAGGAAAGTAAGCAGTGAGCAGAGCAAACCTCTAGAAGTTCAAGTCTGAAGGAGATGAGGTGGGGGTGGTGGTTAGAAAAGGAAATGGAATAGATATTTTTGAGAATAGAGTTACCTCCTTCGGAAAAATACTTGAGTCATTTTGTGATAAATGTTAAATGTACAATAGTGTCTAGATGGAAATAGAAAAGTATAATCTTACAACAGCAAAGCAAGCAATAGTCTATCCATGAGAGAAAAGTTAGTAAAATTAAAGATCAAATTTTATTTAAGACTGCCCAGAAGCCAATGCAAATAGGAAAAGACTATTGGTTATATTATCCCCATTATCCAACAGCAATAACAAAAATAGCTAGCATTGATGCGTGATTTCCATTGTACATGTAATATCTCCTTCTTATTAAAACTCACTAAGCAGTTATTTCTATAACTTTTATTTTTCAAATGAGGACACTTGGGCTAGAGGGTAGATAGCCAAAATCATCAAGGTAATAATTGACAGAAGGATAAAGATAAGCTGAGTATTTGGACTCAGAACTCATACTCTTTTACAATTATTCTGCACTGCCTTGTTTATACTGCTTCTTCGGGGAAGAAAAAGTTCCTTCTGGTACCAAAAGAATTGCTCATGTTGAATCTCATACAGACAGCACTGAACATGATGGAGAATATCTACATGCTTTCAGCAGCTGCATTAGCCGTTGGTCCTTTCTGCTCTGCCCTGCCCTTCCCTTTTCTTCCTTTCCCTTCCGCTTCTGCTTCCCTTCCCTCTTCCTTCTTCTTCTCTCTTCTTCCTTTCTCCCTTCCACCCTTTCCTCCCCTCCTCCCTCCCTCCCCCCTCCTTCCTTCCTTCCTGCCTGCCTGCCTTCCTGCCTTTCTCTTCCTTTCCTGTCCCTTCTCTTCTCTTCCCTTCCCTTTGCTTCCTTTTGCTTCCATTCCATTCCTTCCTTCATTGTTTCCTTCTCTTTCCTTCCTTCCTTTCTCTTATGAATTATATGTTCATTATATATAATTAGAGGAATTAAAAGAAATGAAAGAATAAATCAAAGGTACTTATAGTAACTTCACCCCTTTATAACCATAGGTAATATTTAATGTCCTTAACATCTTTGTGTTAAAAATTCACATGTTTAAAATATCTTTTGATTTAGGTGCTGTGCTAATACTTTGTATCAATATTTATCCAGTGATATAATACTATAAACAATGTTTTGTAGCATGCTTTCTTTTCTTATAAATTTTGAATACTTTCTAATATCATTAAATATTTCTCCACCATGCGTTTTGAAATTGCTGAGTAACAGTTCATCAGAAGAGTGAAAATTGTATTTACACAATATTACATTGCTGGGAATCAGGGTTTTGTCATTGTTTTAACAATAATGAATAATACTGCTTTGAACATTGTACACAAATTTCTGTGGATAGATAATATTTTTTCCTTTGGAAAAATTCCTAGAAGTTAAATTAACTATGTTAAAGATAGTATTCTGTTTACTTCAAAATAATAGAAACTTTAGCAATATTCTTACTTAGAAAAACTACCTTGTCCCTAGGTACTATAACTTATATTAAATGTGATTGCCTATAGAAAATAGCATAGTGCTTTGCACTTAGTAGTTGCTCAGTAAATGATGATGATTTTTCTAGGTTAGCAAACTAATTTATCATTGAGCTTAATCAGATGAAATACTAATGTCAAACAAGAATAGTTTTTAAATAAAATAATACTCAGTTCCTAGTTTCCTTTTGGAATTTATTTCTTTCTGGTATTCTCATTTGATAATAATGAGAAATCCTTTTTGCAGCCTTTAATTTGACAGACACTGAACTAAGGAATTTTTTGTGCAGCATGTCATACATTTTCATATGTGTGTACATTGTTATTATATCATTTTATAGATAAGGAAATTGAGACTAGAAGGAGTTACATGATATGCCCAAATTTATATAGGTTGTAAGTGGCAGAACTAGGCTTCAAGACAGCCACTCTGATGCCAGTGTACACTGCCCATTTCACCATTGTTCTATGTGGAAAGGAAAATGAGTGTATGACCATAATGTACCATTCTATTTTTTGTTAACTAAAAGCTTAATGCTAACCTCAAAATTAGTCAGTGATAGTTTATCTGAAGCATGTTAAGGAATAATTTTTCTGTATGTTTTACTTCCTCCCTCTTTTAAATCCATACTCTTTTCTTTTTTTCTTCAGTACTGGGGAATTAGACCCAGGGCCTCATGCATGCTAAATAAATACTGTATTACTGAATTGCACCCCAGCTCTCCCTTTTAATTTTGAGACAGGGTCTCGCTAAATTACACAGAATACCTCTGGCCTCAAACTTATGATCCTTTTGCTTCACCTCCAGAGTCTCTGGGGTTACCAGCCTGTGCCATGGCACTTGTCTCATCCTCCTGTTCTTATTCTATTATTTCTGTCAAAAATCTATTCTCATGAATCAATCTCATAAATCATTTATTTCAGGTTCCATGGGTTTGTAATTATATTTTAATGTAATCATTTTAATTTACTCATGTAAATCTGCTTATAGCATCTTAAATATTAGTAAACTGGTGGGGTAAAGCAATTTGGGACACAGGGGAGCCTTTTAAAGGGTATCAGGAAGGCAGCTAACACATTGCCTACTCGGAACACCACTTTGTAACCTTCTACTCTTTTCTGTCTTTCTTTCCCTTTTTTCTCCCCTATTTCTCTCCTTCCCTAACTTCTTTCCTCATCTATTTACTGAGAGCAATTTACAGAAAGTATCTTTAGGAAAGTAATAAAAATAAATGCAGCAATACATTTGAAAGTAAGCAAACTGATTAAGAAGTGATGTTTATATTCATTACTTTCTATTCTTTCAAGCTTTTGGTTTTTAGCTTCAGGACTTTTGATCCCCAGGAAAAGCATTGTGCTAAGCTAGTTCAAGTGAGGAATAATGGAGACAGGCAACAACAATATGAAGGCAAGAGTGAGACAGCTACAGATACTAGTAATCTTCACAGTGTTTTTTTTTTTTACCTGTAATGACACATGGTACTTAATATGCAGACTATCCTTAATGGAAAGATTGCCTTGAGTTAAAGGAGAATGTTCAAGAAAATGATGGATATATAAGATTTTCTCCCTCTTGCCAGCTGTGAAACTGATTTATCTTCAAGCTTTTGCCACAGTTGTTATTGCAAGAAGAGAAAATATGTGTAGGAGTGTAAATTATTTAAGAATATCATCTTTCTAAATTTTTTCATTTCCTTTTCCAAGTAGGTGGAGGATAATTTTGTGAGGTTGAAAGATATGAAAGTAAAGACATTCTTTCTTACTGAATTTATATGCAGTTGTCCTGGTAATGTCAACAAACACCCAAAGACCATACAAATCAACTTTTGACTTTTAGGATAAGGAACTCCCAACCAACTGAACAACCCAAGGGGCTTCACTGGACAGAGAGGGCAGGTTGACAGTATGTAAATGTTAATGGCAAAAGATTTTCCCCCAAACCATAGACAGATTATCAGTTTACTCTGTAGTTGTTAGATTGGGTTATACAAAACATAAACATTATGATATACTTATGGATATACATTAATGATTCAGTGTTCCTGGGCTATTATTTGAAACCATGGATCTAACCAAGTGAGAAATTGTCCCAGGCGGATTGCTAATTTTTCAATGAAGGAAAGGAAGGTGGCTATTGGAGAGGGACAGAATTAAGTTCTTATTTCTGTTCTTTATGATGGTGCCATTTTCTACTCTGAGTGTTGCTTATGTACCTGAGTTTGTAGAATGTGACCAGAAGAACTAGGATGGAAGTAAGACTTGGTTCCTTCTTTCATAACAGATAAACCAAGAGGAAATAAAGATCTTTCAATTCCAACCCTATAATTTTTACATTATCAATGTGAAGACCTATAGTCACTTCTGAGGAATTTGAATAAAAAGATGGAATGAAGTGATAGGGATCTCTGAAATGTGGATAGTAAAGTTTGCTTTTATAGCCTTTACAAATGATCTGCCAATTTGGCTTGCAAGAGGTTTGTAAGATTCACCTCTTCCACATATTCTGCCAATCCCCAGCCTATAATTACCCCTTGCCTAAAGTAACACTTCATTCTTAATCTCATTATCAAAGTGGGATTGGAACTGCTGATCAAGTTACACAGAGGTAAAATATGAAACCTAGAGCCAAGGACTCTTCAGTTCTCTGAGATGGACTTGTCGTGGGGCAGAAGAGGGGGGGCTTGGAAAATCTGTGAGATATTCAGAAGTTTGAGGAAAACTAAGCTGCTAGAACAAAATTTCTGTATACAAAAGAAAAAATAAATCTGAAAACAAAACAACAAAACAAAAAACAAAACAACTTCTCCCTATCCCCTCCAAAAAAATCACCAACTAAAAGAAAATGCAAAATGGTATAGGATCACAGATCTCCCAAATTCAGTTAGGCTGTGTGGGTGTCCCCTAATGCCCACACAAAGCCTTGACCCTTGGATGTGTCCCAAGCTGGACATGCGGAAATATGTTTATAAATTCTTGCCAAGTGAAGGCAGGAGAAGGGAGCCATCTGGTGTGGGAGGTACATGCTGGTTAACTCTATCAGGAAGCAGGTGGCTGAGCTGCAGGGGGTTACCAGGCTGAGAACTAGGGAAAGTGCAGACTTCATTGGTATGACGGACACTGGGCATTGGTGTAAGAGACAGAAGCTTATTGAACAGGAAGGAAGAATTTCAGAAGGATAAACTACACCTTTTGCTCTGTTTTCACTTTGGCTGGCATTCAATTTTGTTCTCCAAGCATCTTTTGAATGCCTATCACATATAAGACACTGTGCCTTTTGGGAAATAAGAAGTGTCATGGAAGAGAAGGAAGAGTGATTCTTCAGGGAAGAAACAGTTCTAATGGGCATGATGCCTTGTAACTCCCTAAATACCTGCGAGACCATGGCACATGCTGTGCGGCATCACTCTGAAACTGAGGTAGCAATGTAAACACACAAGGAAGATCAGGGTAAAACTTAGGTTTATTTTAGAAACAAAGATATTCACTACATTTTAAACACATACATTCTCAAATGAGTGTGAATTCTCCCTCTCTCTCTCTCTCTCTCTCTCTCATACACAAACATCCTTCCCAAATGCATTTTACATCGTCCCATTAAAATTTTGTTACTGTAGTCTTGTAAAAGGTAAGGGATACAACAATAAGTGCAGAACAAATATGGAAAAATTATAATTTTATTTTATATAGAAAAAAATTGATCAGCAATTCATTTATTTAATAAGTAAGCCAAAGTGAAGAGAAGTGTCTTGCCCAAGGTCACGCAACTCATTAGAGTTAAAATTGGGGGAAAATCAGTTCACATGTCTTTTAAACTGGAGCTTAGAAAACTGATAATATATTACTTCTTTAATATGAGAAAGCAAAATACATGTTATTGGAAGATGTGAGCACCATCCTCCACCTTCTTTTCTTAGGTGTTATCTAGGAAACTCAATGAGGCTCACCAAATTCCTTTCTTAGTTGCATTGTCGCCCTTCTGCTATACATAATGTCTCTAATAAATTAATCATTATTTTTGAAAATATATGTAGGCATTGGTAGTCAGTAGTCATTCAAATAAGGTTTAGCCTTCTTTGTTATTTCACATTCTAGTAAAAAATTATGGGTTTTTAAAAATTACTGTTTTCTAAATGCTCATACTAAGCTTTATCAAAGTACATTTGGTTGAAGCTGGAACACTAGGATTATTTCAGGTTAATGGGAAAATCCTTTGTGACAGGTTAATGTTGCACAACATTCTCCCCAAATACAGCATCACACCTAAGCTCCAAATCACTTAATTCCTGGGCTATCCCATAAATGCATTTCATGTTGCATCACTGAGAAATGCAACTTTAAAGTATGTCAGAAAGAACCAGAGTATTCTTAGTTCTATTTATAATAGCTCTGTTCAAATCTAAAATTCCAAAATGTTGTTTTGTTGTTGTTAGGTGCTGTCGAGTTGTGTCCAACTCATAGTGACCCTTATATGGCTTTCAGTGGCTGATTGTTTTGGGATTGCCTTGGGAGTGGATTTCCACATCCTTCTCCCATTTTTGTGGTTCTGGGAATCAAACTCAGGACCTCAGAGACTGCAGAGTGGTGCTGTACCAATTGAGGAAATCCCAGCCCTCTATAATGTAGCATCTTTGAAAAATACTTTTAATAATTTATGTTTGGTGACACAGGGGATGATGAAAGTAGAGGGAATATTCTGGATATGAGGGAGAGAATGTTAAGACTTGATTTTGAGGATGGTTGTAATAAACACACTTTTCTTCTAATAGAGTTTTATCAGAAAAAAGTGGCAGAAAAGCTAAAGAGATGCAATCAATGTTTTAGGAAAGATTTAATTAGTTATAACTTAGAAAAGATCTGCTCTTGCTCTGTATTTCATTTATAACTTGTTCTTTCAAAGACACATTAAAAGAAACAATCCCTTTTGGAGATACATTAGGTAACTGTGATGATGCAAAGACACTCCTGACAGGTTAAAAATAGTAAGACTCTGGTGAAAATAATGCAGTTCATTTCTGTGGCCTAACCCTTCGTGTGCTCTTGTTCTGTACATTACTTTGTTTTGCGTCCACCAAACAATGGTTAGAATTCTCTAGACATAGGTAATTTTATATTAGAGCTAAGATTTTACATATAATTCCTTGAAATCGCCTCTAAGCTCCTTTATTAGTTGACATTCATTGAATGCTGGTTACATTGAAGCACTGTGTCAGATGCCTTACAGCATAATATCACTTACAATCCTCACAACAACCCAGAAGATAGCTACTTTCATTAAAAGATAGCTACTTTCATTATCCCCATTTTACCATCAAGAAACCTGGTGTTCAGAGAAATGAAATTCATTGCCAAAGTCACCTAGCTAGTAAGTGAGAAAATTGAGACTTGAGTCCACTTCACACACCCAGAGGCTGAGCTCTCCATTGCTGTGCTCTGGTGCTGCAAAGTGGACTCAGACTATTTATGTCTCAGCTGACCTAGTAAATCAGGAGCCAGGGATGCTGTTTGTGGTTGGTCTCTGTTATTAATGGGGCACATAAAAAGGAATATTAAGTAGTTGAAAGAAATAAAAATCTACACAAACATTAAAAGAGAAATTGAGACCATCAAATGACTTACTAAAAGGTAGTGAGCAGACCAGCAATGTTATCATTTCCTGGAGGCTTGTTAGAAATGCAGACTCTCTGTCTTGTCCCACAACCCTTCCAGCAGGACTTAGATAATGGTTTATACACACATGGACCAAAGAGTCCCTGATTTCAAAGAGGGTTTGTCAGGGCTGAGAAGAGCCTGAAGTGTTCACGCTGCCCTCTGCAACTAGAGAAACTCGGTTCAGTTTTTTCTCTTTCATTTTGAGCTTTTGCTAAATCTGAGCCTCCAAACTTTTATTTAAAAATAAACTTTGCTTCTTTAAAAAGTTGGAAACCACAGACATACATGATTGTGAGTTTATACATGAGACAAATGAAGTTCAGTTAATGAATTGCCCAATGCAGATTGTTGGCAGATCCTAAACTGGAACTCAGAAATCAGGTTTCCTGCCTTTCAATAAAAAACATTTAATCAGTGTGTTATATAGAGATGGGGAATGGTTTTAGAATTAATGTTTTACTCATAGATTTGTCTACAATCACTTGAGTGATCTAGAGTAAACAATTTAATTTCTCTGTGACTCAGTTTCCAGAGCTATAAGAATGAGAGTGGTAGTATGTATAATCTTTGTTTCCACTTAGATTTTAAATTTGATAATGTAAATATTAACTGATTCCTAAAACATTTTCATACAAAATTAAAAGTAATATGAAAGTAATACCATAATGCAAAGAAATTAATTACAGTCGAAGAGTTTAAATAAAAATTAAAAGGCTCTATTTTCCCCTGTAGGAGCTGGGATTTAGCTCAGTTGGCAGAGTATTATTCTGTGCTATTCTGTACTTTCTGAGGACCCAGGTTCAATCCCTGGCACTGCAAAAATGGGATAATGACAATTCACTGCAAAAGCAATCCTGAAATAATTAGCCATTGGAAATTCTATGCGGATTGCCATGAGTTGGACCTAATGACAACAACATTTGGCCCTTTGCTCACCTGTGGTTTGTGGTACATAATCAAGGATTAATGTTTTCTAGTTATTACTTCTTCCAGTGTTTATCATTACAATATGAAGAATCTATTCCACTTATTTTACTAGGAAATCCTTCACTTTCCTTTTTTTTTTTTTGGTGGTGCTGGAATCAAACTTAGCGCCTTACACATGCTAGGCAAGTGCTCTACCAATTGAGCTATACCTCTATCCCCACTTCCCATTTTAAAAGTTATGTCTTAGCATTAGTCTTCTCAGTGGTTACTTTTAAGGCAATAAATTATGTTTTCACTTACCCACTTTAAAATATATATTTTTGACATTTTCCATCTCTCTTGCTGTCATCAATTATATAACAGCTACTATTAGCTTTATACTTGGTAGGCTGGCTCTAAAATTGAAAAGCTAATAAACAGCATTTATGGTAGTGCACTGATGTAAATATTGTTCATGCATGTGGCAGACATACCTTTGGGTGATTATCATGTTTATGTCCCTTCCTTGAGTGTATCTAGGACCTTTGATTTGTTTCTCATAAATAGAATATGGCAAAGGAGAAGAGTATGTCTCCCATTACTACATTATAATATATGTATTATGTATCTATATCTATCTATCTATCTATCTATCTATCTATCTATCTATCTACCTACCTACCTACCTACCTACCTACCTACCTACCTATCTATATATTTTGCAGTTCTGGGAGTTTGAACTCAAGGCCTATGCATGCTTTGCAAGTGCTCTACCACTGAGCTTCATTCACAGCCTATTTTTACTTTTTATTTTTGAGACAAGATCTTGCCAAATTACACAGGCTGCCTCTGGTCTCAAATTTCCAATCCTCCTGCCTCTACCTCCTTAGTCTCTGGGATTACCACTCCTAGTAATGCTTATGCTAGGGAGTCTTTAGCTAAGTTGGTAGAGCGCTGCTCTACAGTCTCTGAGGTCCCGAGTTCGATTCCTAGTACTGTAAAAGTGGGAGAAAGACATCCCAATCCACTCCTGAGGCAATCCCAAAACAGTCAGCCATTGAAAACCCTCTGAGGGTGGCTATGAGTTGGACATGACTCCATGGCACCTAACAAACAAACAAGTAGTGCTTGTGTTGGCTGTATCTGACAGCCATCAGGAAAAAGAGGTGTTTGGGGTATAATTGAGTGATAGAGCATGTAGTGAGTATGCATGAAGCCCTGACTTCAATCCCCACCACCAAGAAGAAAATAGAAGTCTCTGTCTTACTACCATAAGGAGATCAATTCTGTCAATAGCAAGCATGACCTTGGAAGTGGATTCTCTACCAGTCTAGCTTTCAGATAAGAATGCAGCCCTGTTGTCACCTGAATTGCAGCCATGTAAGTACCTGAGCAGAGGAACAGCTGAGCTTTGCTCAAACTCCTAACCCACAGGAACTGTGGAATTATACATATATGAAGTTTAAGATGCTGTTTGTTACAACTTGTTATGTAGCAATAGAAAACTAATTCAATACAGATCCAAGAAGAATTATTTTACCCATAAAGAAGATGAAGTTTTATGTCACTAAATTTGTGCCTGTCGAAAGCACATCCTACAAATGTTACAGTCTCTTTCCTTTTTAATCATTTTATTTACTTTTAGTAGGACCTCAGACGCAATGAGTTAATTGTACAGACCAGTTCTTGACAGATTATTGTCTTTAGCTTGTATTTAGTCTTTCTCTTATTTATTTATTGATTTCCCCCCTCACTTCCCACTTCCATTGTCTCTCTACCCTGGGTAAAAACTTTAATGTATTTGATGTATAGCTATTTGTTAGCATGTATTCAATATATATTCACCAAAGCAAGAATTGCCTCAAAATGCAGTGGGTTATAGATCTCATTGTTTCTTACTTTTCTTCCCAGCACTATGTACTGAAGAGCTTCTATAATGTTATATGTACACCAAATATTTGGCTTCAAAAAGCTATAGAGTATTCCATCATAAGCATCAACTTGATTTTACCTACTCTTCTGCAAAGGAACATCCACAGCTTCTTCAAGTTCCTGATGCAATAAACAAGAACATTTAGTGAATTTTGTTCCACAAAAATATAAGATTATTAAGATCCAACTGAAATTTTTATTGGGATTGGGATTGCAATGAATTTACAGATTAGGAAATCTAACATTGCTGTACTATTAACACATGCCTTCTAAAGCATAGACTCTCCATTTATTTACACCATCTTGTATGCTATTTATCTGAATTTTCAATTTTTCAGTGTTCTTTATTGAAAGTTTGTATATTTTGTGTATAGGAACTGATGCCCAGATAGTCCTTGTTCATGCTCTCTTTCCATCCTTCATTCATCACCTCCTTCATTTTCCATCTTGCTTTTTGCTTTCTTGTTATCTTCCTTCTCTACTCATTCCATTTTTTTTTTCCTTCTAGATAAATGGTTATGTTGTTACTGTTGTTAGGAGCCATTAGGTTGGTGTCCGACTCACAGCGACCCTACAAAAAACAGGTGAAACATGATTGTCAGTTCTTCTCTGTTATTTGTAGGGTTTTCAATAGTGGATTGATTTGGGGGAGTGTGTTGCTGGATCCTTCTCCCAAGCCTATAGCACCTGGCGTTCCCAGGCAGTCTCCCATCCAAGTACTAACCACGCCCGGCCCTGTTTAGCTTTGGAGATCTGATGGGATTAGACGCCATAGTGCTATGGCTGCAGGCAAAGGATTATATCATCTGGAAATAAAGTAATCTTTATCCTTCCTGTGTAAATTATTTTTTCTGTTCTTTTTTATTTCCTAAAGAGTCATCTTGGACTTCTAGTAGTGTTGAATCAGTAGTGATGTGAGGCATTCTTCTTTTGCTCTTGATTCTCAAAGGGATAAATGTAAATTTTCTTCTTAAAATGTAAGGCTTATGTTAGTCTTAAAAACCGAGTAGTATTTAGTTATAATTAACATAAAATATTTAATATGTGCAATTTGATCAATTTTAACATATATATGAACTTGTGAAGCCAACACCAGAATCAATAATAGTAAAGCTATCTTTCTGTACTCTACAGTGGTTACTACCCTGGGGTCCAATCACATGAGATCTCAGAAGCTAAACAGGGTCAGACCTGGTTAGTACTTGGGAGACCTCCTGGGAATGCTAGGTGCTGTAGGCTTGGGAGAAGGACCTGGAAGCCCATTCCTGAAACAATAAGCCAGTGAAAACCATATGAACAGAGAAGCACGGACAGAATGCTGGCATGGCACAGTTGTTGCAGAGTACAGGGTCACTATGAGTCAGACTCAACTCCATGACACCTAACAATGTACTCTTTCCTGTTATTTCATTCAGTATTTATTTTAGGATTCACTCATATTTTTGCTGAAATCAATGGTTTATTTCTTTTTTTACTGACTTGTATTCCATTGTGGATGTACCACAATTTATCTATGCACCCTTGATGGACATTTGACCCACATGTTTCTAGGTTTTAGTTATTACCAATATAACTTTTCTGAACATTAATGTGCGTGGCCTCGCCACCAATCCAAATATCCAGGCTGAACCAGGAGACACTTGCCCCACACTTGTTTTTATTCTTTTGACTATTTTTATGTTCTTTGTATGAGTTTTAGAATCAGCATGTCAAATTGTAGGGAAAAAATCCTGCCATAATGTTGATGAGACTGCATTTAATATATACATCTCTTTGTGGAAAATAGTATCATAACAGGATTAAGAGTTCTGATTTATGGATACAGTGCATCTTTCACTTATGTATATCTTTATTTCTTTTAGCAATATTTTGCAGTTTCATTGTATATATCTTACATGTCTTTTGTCCAATTTTCCCTAAGTATTTCATTCTTTCCTGATAGTTTTTAAAATGGTATTTTTTTAGGTTTTCAAATTCTAATTATTCATTGCTAGGGGACAAAAATGTAATTGACATATGTATTAAAATCATATTCTGTAAGTTGCTGAAACCATTTCTTAGCTCGTCTCTCATAGGATTTTCTTTATTGACTGTCATATATGTAAAAAAGGATGTTACTTCTTTCTTATCTGGATACCACTTTTCTATTTCTTGTCTAATTGCATGCACTAGAAGAGAGAAAGGAGGTCCTTGCCTTGTTCCTAATCTCAGATTTCACATGGTGAAATGCTCTTGCTATAAGCTCTAACACAGTTCCTCTTTTCCATCCAGTGGCCAACCTGAACAAAAGAAGATGTTTCTAAATAAAATCATTTTTTATGCTTTTTAGTAGAGTTAATCAAACTTCAAGTTTAGCTCAAACAAAGTGACTACATATGCCATGGTGCTGGATCCAGTTTTTGATTTTTACTGGGAATTGGAGCATATTTTCCCCATAAATCACAGTAAAGCTCTAAGTCTAACTTATTTTTTAAAAAACCTTATTGTTTTTTTTCTTCAAGCCTGTGTACATATAACCTACATGTGGCATTATAAAAAGATCAAAATTTGGAGTGCTGGGGATGTAGTTCAGGGGTAAAGTGCTTGCCTTACATGTACAAAGCCCTGAGTATGATCCTCAGCACCAGAAAAATAAAGATTAAGATTGTAAAAATTATGTTTGTTGCTTACCACAGTCCCAGCACTGGATGCATTTTTGACTTTCATACTAGGTGAGGGAGAGATTTTGTAATATGCAGAACCCACACTAGAGAGACAGAGATGTTTTATTTTTTGGAGGTATTCTGGCTTTACTGTACTCTGATGCTAGGATCGTCTACCACCATGGTAGTTCTTCTAAGCATCAGAAGAAATCCTCACCCAAGCCTGGGTAAACAGGAGAATAGGGGTATAAGCAGAGAAGGCAGAAAGTAGAGGTGTAGGGAACAGAAGAGAGTCATTTTGTTTATCTGGGTCCCGGTACCTGGTGATAGGGTGTCTTTAATGTAGAGGTGGACAGAAATAAGTATATTCCCTTAGCCTTAGCAAGTCTTTTTTTTCTTTTTTCTTTTTTCTTTTACTTTTTCTTTTTCTTTCTTCTTCTTCTCCTTTTTTTTTCTTTTTTTTTGTGTGTGGCACCTGTGATCAAATCCAGGACCTTGCAAATACTAAGCACATATTCTACAACTAATCCACATTCCCAGCAATAAACATTTGTTTTAAAATTCTGTTGTAATATATGTTCATCAAAAATTTTTTTTAATTAAAAACATATTTACACAGTTGGAAATGTTAGCTACCCTGATTTAATCATTACATATTATATGAATGTATCAAATTAACACAAAGTACCCCTTACATCTATACAACTAAAATAATAATAAAGACCACATCCCCAAGCACCTGCAACTTTAGGATATATGTTCTTTCATAAGAGATTCCCATTTTTAAATATAAAGATATTGTGTCTGCTTAAAAAATGCAGTAATGTGGTAATGTGTCTGGGAAATTGTAGAGATGCCACCCAGAGAGGCTAAGAGGAAATAGGAGCTGGCCAGGCCTATCTAGCCCACAAGACTCAGGCATAACAGCCTTTAACAGCCTGCCATTGACCCATACTTGACCCTCCTCAAACCTGCCTCATGATAGGCTAAATCCTAGCCCCCCTAATTTGTCAAGATATACAACATCTCCTGATTGGCTACCCAATTGATACCTTATTTGCATCTAACAGTTGGAGCAGTTAAGATGTTATAGATTCTAAACAGTTGGCCTATCTCCTGATTGACTATATCCTGTCCTTGTGCTACCATCTGATAGGCTAAAACAAGATCACTCCATATGACAAGCAGGCTTGTGATTGGTTAGGCTAGGATATATAAGCACAGTGCACAGGGCACTTGGGGTCTATTCCATTGACTGGGTACAAACTCCATCGTAGCTCACCACACAGCAGGTCTTCAGTCAAGGGACTTGGCTCATGACTGGAGGCCTATGACCAGAGCAGCACCTCAGTGGCGAGTGAAGCCCCACAGGAAATGATTACCAGCTGACATCAAAACTGTTAAATGCAAGGTTGTTAGAGAAACTATGATGGTGGAATCAGGTAGTATCTCCATGGCCCAAAGTTAACTGAGTACTGGGAGCAGAGCTCTGGATCAGATCAAGACCCAGCCATGAAGGACTTTATAAACTTGGAGGTATGGATTGTGTGGGTGGAGCAGAGAAGTAATTGTGCTTGTTGTTGTTGTTGTTAGGTACTGTTGAGTCATGTCTGACTCATAGCATCTCTTGTAGGGTTTTCAGTTGCTCACTTTTAGGATTGCCTTGGGAGTGGATTGCCACATCCTTCTCCCATTTTTGCAGTGCTGGGAATTGAACTCAGGACCTCAGAGACTACAGAGCAACACTTTACCAACTGAGGTAAATCCCAGCCCATAATTGTGCTTAGTAAGTCACAATTGGTTCTATGTAAACCATTGTGGGGTGTAAGAGAGGGGACAGAAAGGAATGTGGATAAGTGTTCTAGTCAGGATAAGATAACTCAAAGAATGGGTGTGATGCCTGTATTGAGTGTTGAGGAGCATGCAGGAGCCTTGTAGGCATTCAGGCACAACCTTGACTGTGTAATCCTAAGACATAATGGTTTTCTTCAATAGCATTAACAAATTTCAATTTACTAATTATTGGTAAAAATTTCTTAATAATGCCTTTTCTACTGTGGGACTCTTTTGTTCATCATTGTATACCAACAATACCATAATATTTTCTCTACTATAAACTTTCACCAGTTTAAAACATTTTGTCAGGTAAAATTTCAAAAATACACAGAAGTAGAGCATGTTGTCTAATGAACCACCATGAACTAATTGGCAGCCTCAATAATTATCATTGTTTTGCCTGTCTTCTTTCAACTACCATACATCCCTTATTTTTGTGCTTAAATATTTTACAAAAACTCATGTTATTTCATTTAATGTGAATCTCTAACTGAAAAGATTTTTTTTATAAAACTGTCATCTCATTGTAATACCTAATTAACTATCATTCCTTAATGTCATATGATATATAGTCTACAATCAAACTTCACTAATTGTCTCAAAAATATCTCTTTAGAGTTGACCTGTTGGAATTAGGAACAAAAAAGATCTACTCATTACATTGGGCTCTTATGTCTCTTCAGTAACTTTTATTCTATAATTGTTTCCTTAATCTTTCTTTAAAAATACCCTACTAATTTGATCTTGAGACATCACATTCTGGATTTATAAGCTGTATTTTTCTGGGGTATGTCATTTTACTGATTTTTTATTTTATATGTCTCCTACAAACTGCTCTTCAGATTGGGGAGTTTGATTAAATGGAGATTTTATCCTACTCTTTCCCCAATATTATTTTTTAATTAGAGATAGACATTTCCTACTGTGTCACACCCACAGCATGAGGCACATAAGGTCTTTCTCTCTCATCTTCAGCACCCTACCCCAGTCTGGAAAAACTTCATTGAAGAGGGGGCATTTCAATAGGATCTTGAAAGAACCTTGCCAAATAGTCAAGGAAAGGGATACATTCCAGTCAGGAGGAGGAACAAATACAAAGTCATACAATCATCCCATCAGGACTGGTGTGAAGACTAGCAAGTAGTATTTTTCTTTAAAACAGATTTAGAATTGATAGTATCTTTCAATTCCAAGATTGAATTTTAAACTCAATTTCATTCACCATTACTTTTATAATAATTACTTCTGAGACTGGGACATTTTATTCTCTGGCTAAACATAGATTTTGCAATTTAAGTCACTTTTACCAATCACATTTTCTTTTCTTTTTCTGCCCTAATGGAGATGGTTCACTATTTTTATCTTGAGAGATATGTTGTGGCCTGTGTTGTGGAGATCAAATCTGAAAAGAGGACTTCTAGTTTTAGATTGTATATGATCACTTTGTGGCATATATACAAATAAATGATATTTGATAAACTTTGGTCAATTAAACCACAGGCTTTTCTTCATGAAGTAATTGATTCTAGAGGTCAAGAAATATTTTACTGAGTGCAGAACACTGGAATTTAACAAGTACATCCTGGGATAGTGTTGTATCTGTTTTATTGAATTCTTTAAATGGATATATGGTCAACAGACAACAATAGGACCTGATAGATCTAATGATGGCCATAATAGGAGACTATCACTCAATGAGTGTCTTTTAATGATGCTTAGAGTTTAGTTATATAGATTAGTTATAACCTGAAAATCTGAGAACTGAGGCTTAGAGGTAGAGTTATCTGGTATAGAGAAGATTCCTAGACAGGTTTCTTTCTTGAAATATTTCCTTATAATCTTATCGCTAATGCTTGAGATTTCATTACTAATTGCTAATAAACAGTTGCCTATACTAGACTAGAACTACTCTAAGTCTGATTTCAAATAAGCTTTACTAGCATTAGTGATTAGTTTTGGTGGAGTAGTCTATCCATGGGGAGAAGGACCTGGCAATTCTCTCCCAAAACAATCTGCCATTGCAAACCCTATGAATAGCACAGAAACACTGACAATAGTGCCGGCCATGGCACAGTGTCAGGAAGTGTTTCCTTCTGTTGTACATAGGGTTACTATGAGTTGGACTATCCATGAGAGGATAAATAGGGACCAGTAGGACCATGAGACTGGGCTGGTCAAAATGAAGCAAAAGGGAATTTCCAAGAGAGAAGAAGCTTGAGAGTGGAAATCTGTCCAGGGGAGTTGTGTTGTGAGGCCCTTGGCTGGGTTGAAGTCTGCTGGTCTTTCACATCAGCAAGTTAAGATGGCCATGGTCACAGGTGGGTTCATACATTTTTATTGTTATGTCATCTCATTAAGGACATTAGCTAAAGTTGAGAGTTGAAAGGATGAGTTTCATGTTACTATTTGGTTGATAATTTGTCATACCGCACAAGTCTGTGAGACTTATTTGCATAATCATGGACCATTTGTATGGAACATTCAACTGAAGATCAAAACATTGTATGATTTCTTTTTGCAAGATAGAGGCAAACCAGGTGAAAATGCTCCCTTGGGGTCAAGGATTCCAGTGGAGAGTAAAAATAAAAGGGCTTTGTCTATGACAATGTTTTGCCAAAACATAGAGAAAGAGCCCCTAACAGAATAGGCAAGGCTAGAATTAGGAGTGACAGAATTGTGTATAAAATCAAGTTGTCAGCCAGTTCAGGAATCAGCTGCAAAGGAGGACTTGGGTCTACATGCTCCTGTATGTATTGACTGGCATGTGGTTCTGGGACAGAGCGACTTTCTTTACAGAGTCATCATCGGGAGTACATAGTTGTATGAACAGCCCTTCTTCATGCTAGTATGTAGAAAAATCCCCTGCTGGTGTATTAAACAATAAACTTAATGTGAATGTCACCTAGAGAAAGCAGAAATCCACAAGGTCACTTAAACACTCAATTTAAAGTGTGCCTGTGCTTTAAGTAATGACTTAGCCTATGTTCTGTTCTGAATTTGTATTTGGGGACATAAAATTACCAAACAAATAACCACTGGACACATTTTGTAGTAGATGAAGAAGATTTATCCCTATAGATTGGGATTCACACCAGTATTTTTCTTAATTATAAACATAAAATGTGTCTGGAATACATTCCCAGGCTATTCCACAATCAAATGGGTGCAATGAATTTGTGAGATGAACAAGTAAATAAAGTAAATGTGATTCTGCATAGACATGTCTTTGATTTAGGGGTGAAGCTGAGTGTCTCATAGAGTAAAGAGGGGAAGAGTGAGATTTGGATGTACTGTAGGAAGGAGGTATAGGCAAGGTATGGATATACCAGCCTCTAACAGTACCATTTCAAAAGACAACAATATTTCAAGAAAGTTAAGAATTCAGTAGTGATTAAAATATAAAAAGTATAAAGCATCTTTCACTTCTTTGCACACAAAACTCAAATGGCAGACAGGAGACAAAACACAAGGGTTTTCTCAGGCTGCACAGATCCTCTGCTGCTCTGCCTGTGGTTACCACTGACAAAATAACATCTTCCAGGTCTAACTTCCTCATATTCCTGGATAATGCTTACTTGTGCTTCCTTCTTACTAAAGAGCTGCATGGTCCTTTATTCATTCAGTAAACATCTATTGCACACATTCTATATGCCACATACTGTGTGATGGGCCAAGGATAAAGATATAAAGAAGACATGAACCTTGTTCTCTAGAGTTCACAGTCTAGGAAGCTGGTTTTTAGTAGTTTTTAGAAGGGCTACAGCTGGATGTTTTCTATTACTGATAAAAAAGAAATAAAATACACTATTTCTTTCTTGTTTTCTCTGTCTCCCCATGATGCCAAACTTCCAGTCAGCAATAGTTCCATGTTTCCAAGCTTCTATTACAGACCATATCTATTTTTATTCTGGCCAACGCAACTACCCTACTCAGTTCCTCTCGTTTTTCTTCCCTTTCCTTCCTAATTATTAGCTCCTAAAAATAAAATTGTTTGCTTTACCATCAAGTAGACTGCTGTTTTCAAAGTTTCTTTTTTCTTCTTATCCTTTCAAATGTTTTTTTAATATAAGAAATAAATTTTACTAAAACATGACTTTCTGAATACTTTATAAACCTTATTTACTGCACGTGTAGATCAGGGGTACTTGATTTTTTAAGAAAGATGTGTGAGTTTATGCACTTCTCTTTTCTTAAAGCAAAATAGTCACCATTCACTGGAACTGATCATAATTAGAACAGTTCTGAAGCTTTTATGATGGCAATGAGATTGAATTGAAAGAAAAGAAGTTCATGTTCTCAGGGATTTGGTGACTTTCTCAAAGGCCATTTTTTTTGAAACTGAAAAGGACATAACATTCCATAATCCACCCAACTTTCCACAGAGGAAAGTAAGATGGATGGGTAGCTATTTCCTGAAGCAGTAGACATCTGTTCACTCAGTCTTAGGTCTACAATTTGTTATTGGTAAGACATTACTACCTCCGAGCTGAGATTTCAATTGATACTCTCTGAATTGTGCATTTCCTTTATTGTGTTGGGATCTGCTTAATGAAAGCATTCTCAATGATCTGATATATCTTAGGGAAAACAACTTTTAAAAACTGAACTGAGAATTTATTTTAAAAATTAAAGGAGCCTAATATTTTCCTCCTTTTGAGAGTATGCACCATTGTGAATTTTTCATTTACTTTGCTTGGTTGTAATGATTTGTAATGTTCCCATTGCTTGAACACCTTGCCTTCAAGGAAGATTGAATATCTACAAACATCCCTTTTAGAACCTAGTTTATCTCTCTGCATCCTTTGGACATCCTATTAATGAATATATAAGTCTTTTCCAGTATATCACTTATATTAGGTTTAGTTGCTAAAGGTATATGAAATCTTCAACTGAACCAATTAATACAAAGCCTTCTAAATTCTTTTTAAAATAGGAATTTATAATCTGATATTCTTTCAGTCATCTCTGCTAATAGAATAATTTTTGTACTTTGATGGTGTGATCTTTCTTCTACCCAGTAATCTAGAGGTGATGGAACAGTATTTCACAGATATCTTTTTTTTATATTTTATCCTCCAAAAAAGTGTCTTATGTGTTCATTTAAGATAGAATTGGAACTAGAAAAATATCAAGCAGTATATTCTTACCTGTACTCATGCTCTACAATTTTGAGAGCAACATATCCCCCTTTTAAAAAACTTTGATTTTTACAGAGAGAAATATTTTACAATATATTTTATCATAGTCATGTGCTGTTAAAGCTTTCCTAAAAGGTGCAAATATTTTAAGCTTCAATAATACACAATCAAGCCAAAAGTTATATAAAAAAGATGCTTGGTAGAGTAAAATTGCTGGAAGAAAAAGATTTTCAAGTACACTTAGGCAAAAATTTTAGTAGAATTCGTACCTGAGAATTATGTTTTATTATAGTACAAATTGAGACTGTTTAATGGAAATGTAGCCCTCAATTAGTAGTGTCCTTTTGTAGTAAACTCAGAGAACATAGCACATGGAATGTGTTTTAAATTTGTGGAGTACCTCTCTTGAAAGGGTGATCAAAATATTTAGTTTTCAGCTAAAGCTAAAACAGAGGATGGGACAAGACTTTCCTTGGTAATGGCTTATCAGGAACTATAATCCCAAGGAGTCAAAAGTAAGAGGAAAGGAGGAAGAACAGCAAGACGAAGTGGCTCATTAGCAAACTGGCATTATTGCATGAAAAAACACCCAGTTGCTTGATGGTGCAGATGAAATAAGTTGAAGAGAAGCAGTATACTTTGGAGCGACCTATCAGAGGGAGATTAGGCAAGAAATCTGTTAGCTCTCCCTCATCGTACTCTTTTTTTTCTGGGCCTTATCATTTGACCCATTTAGATATCCCCTGAGGAATTTACATCTTACATCCATGGTACTATACTTTATTTAAATATGGAAGTATGGTAGAAGCAAGAATCTTAGCTTTTATTTTGGAGCTGTAGCAGCTCCTGCCTAAATGGGTGCAAAAGAATCTGGCACAGCCTAGCCCTAACCCTAGGAGTAGCAGAGACAGTGATGGTGTGAGAAGGTAAGGCAATTTTAAGGCTCTCTGAGCAGCTAAGGTACCAGAAGGCAGGTAAGGTTGTACAATCTAGAAAGACATATAACTAGGTCCCCTACAGTCCTCCTCTTGAACAGTTCAGATATTTTTATACCCACTTGGGATACTTTGATGTGGGGCCTCCAATTTTTTAAAAACAAAGTGCTACCATTTTATCCCCAAGAGAGGAAATATAAATCCAGCCAATCACAAATCTTCCTTTAAGAAGGTAGCCAACTATAACCTCTGAAAAGAGACGGTATCTAAACCAAGCTAAACTAAACAATTGCCTCTATTGTTACTAATCCTGCTGCTATATTTGATAGTTATTGTCTTTCTCAAGGGCTTTTTTACAAGGAGGATCATCTTCCTTAACAAGGGGTCAAAGTCCTTAAATGCATTACCTTTCTTGGGAAATGGTAGCTGCTTACTCACTGACAGTTGTCACAAGATGCAAGTGGTAAGAGAACCTCAGCGAATTCCTTAGGTTTTAGACACACTCTTCTCTGCCCCGTGGTGTTATAAGCCAGCTTGCTATGGTAATGAAGGTTTGATTAGCTTTACAAATGCTATAACTTCTTTTTCCTCCCTCGATGCCCAATGATACAGGAAGTTCAGAATGGCCAAGTGGTTGTCACAGCCTCCAACTCATTGGAAATCTTAATATATTCTCTAGCAAAAGTGGTAACCACCCTCACTCTTGAGCCCAGTATTCCTAACCTCCAGATCTTTTGCTTTCATTTGCACAAATTTTGTAAATGGGTCACTAGTAGTGATGGTGGGAAGTGTGTCTCCTAACCCCTATGTATCTCAGCTGCTGGGAAGGTAATATCATATTTAGTTATACATTGTATCCCAGCCATAATATGTGTTTTCTGAAGGTAATATTTTGGCCGATCTTCTAGCAGCCTGTTTCACTTTTGTAAGACTATAGTTCTAGCAATACTCCCATAGGTGTTTTTTTAATTAGTAATTTTTATTGTACAACAATAGATCTTATTATGACATTTCCACATGCATTTCATTGTACATTGCTCAGGCTTACTTCCCCCTTACCCTCTCATGACCCTGCTTCCACTTCCCCTCCTTCCCCAACAAAGGTCTTCTTTGTATTTGCATATCTTTTTTGTATGTCTATCTATATATGTACATCCTGATTTTGCCATAAGGGCAAGATATGTCATATATGTTTTTTCTTCCATTACACTTCTTTTTGCCTCCTTCCCCTTTTCTTTATTCTATTATCTTTCCCTACTTAAATCCTGCCTGCTTTCATGATCTATATGTTTTAATCAATATATATTGAAGTCTAACATCCACATATGAGAGAAAACATGTGATGTTTATCTTTCTGGGTCTGGCTTAATTTGCTTAAAATGATGATCTCTAGTTTCATCCATTTTCCAGTGGTTGCCATAATTTTATCTTTATTATGGCTGAATAAAATTCCATGGTGTATGTATGCTACAACTTCCTTATCCACTCATCAGCTGATGGATACCTATGTTGATTTCATATATTGGCTCTTGTGAATAATGCCACAATAAACATGGATGAGCATATGGTATATTGATTTATATTCTCTGATATATGCCCAGCAGTGGGATAGCTGGATCATATGGCATTCTATTTTTAGTTTTTTGAGGTACCTCCACATTGATTCCCCTAGGGGCTGCACCAACTTGCATTCCCACCAGCAGTTTAGAAGGGTTCATTTCTCCCTGCTTCCTTGCCAACGTTTGTTGATGTTTGTTTTGTTGATGGTAGCCATTCTGACTACAGAGAGATATTATCTTATTATAGTTTTGATTGGCATTTCCCTAAGGTCCAAGGATTTTGGACACCTTTTCAGATGATTGTTGGCCATTTGTGTTTCTTCTTTTGAGAAATCTCTGTTCATTCTTTGCCCAATGTTTGGATAGTTTGTGTTTTTGGTGTATAATTTTTTGAACTTTTTATATATTCTAGATATTAATCCCCCGGCAAAGATTCTTCTCCCATTATGTAGGTTGTCTCTTCACTCTGATAATTGTGTCTTTTGCTGTGCAAAACAATTTTAATTTCATGCAATCCCATTCGTCAACCACTGCTATTATTTCCTGTGCTTTTTTTTTTTACAAGGTGAGAGAGAGGGATCTAATTTCAGTCTTCTACATAAGGATATCCAGTTTTCCCAGCATCATTTGTTGAGAAGGTTATCTTTTCACTAGCTTATATTTTTAGTACCTTTATCAAACATCAGGTGTCTGTAGCTGCATGGGTTTATTTTTGGATCCTCTATTCTGTTCCATTAGTCTACATGTCTGTTTTTGTGCCAATACCATACAGTTTTTGTTACTACAGTTTTGTAGTATAATTTGAAACCAGGCATTGTGATGCCTCCTGCATTGTTCTTTCTGCTTAGGATCAATACAAAGTCTTTTGTGCTTTCATATGAATTTTAGGATTGTTGTCTCTCTGTGAAGAATGTCATCAGGAGTTTTGTTTTGTTTTCTCCCTTTATTGATAAATGTTGGTA
Organism: Pedetes capensis; assembly: GCA_007922755.1. Lineage (NCBI taxonomy): Eukaryota > Metazoa > Chordata > Mammalia > Rodentia > Pedetidae > Pedetes > Pedetes capensis. Next base: position 116,387 of record VMDO01003791.1, read on the forward strand.
GGGTACAGAGTAATACAGCATTTGCTTTTTCCATTATGCAACTATTACATCACTTTTGGTTACACTTTCATCAACTTATAAAATTTATGAAACCTTTTGACCAATGTGTAGTAAAGCTCACATGAGTATATGGGTTATATTCCTCTATTTTTCCCATATAACCATGAAGTTGCATCATTTACATCGAGATTATCATCTCTTCATTTATCCCTTTACTTCATTTCTCTGCCCCTTTCCACCTTCCAAAACCTTTGCTTCCCTTTGCTACTCCCCTCCTTCCTTGCTTCTACTCTTTATATTTTCCTTTCTTTGCCAAATTTAACTGTGCTTTTTTATATAGCTACTGTTGTATAGGTTTTTTTCTTCCTTTAAGTAAGATTCAGCTTCCACATATGAGTGAGAACATAAGTTATTTCTTCTTTGTGAGAAAAAAAAGCAAGGTATTAAAATCTCCCATAATTATTGTGTCTGGCCCAATGTGTTCCTTTACCTTCAATAAAGTTTGTTTTATGAAGTTAGGTGCTATGTATTTGGTGAGTAAATATAAAGTAATGTTATGTGTTCCTGGTTGACTATTCTTTTTAATAATATGTAATGTCCTTTGTCTCATCTGATTAGTCTGGAATTGAAGTCTAAGCTGTCCAAAATTGGCATTGCAACTCCTTTTTTTATTTGTTTGTTTCCCACCTGCTTGATATATTGTTTTCCAGCTTTTAATTTTCAGCCTTTTATGGTCTTTATGGATGAGGTGAGTCTCTTGAATGCCATATATCAAAGGTTTATGTTTTTTAATCCAATTGGCTAGTCTCTGTCTCTTGACTGGTGAGTTAAGACCATTTACTTTGAGAGTAATTGTTGAGAGGTACTTACTATTCTGTATCAATTTGGTACTTGTTACTGTTTTTTGATTCTTATTTGGCCTGATTTTTCTTAACTTCCCATAATGTTTTTTATTCATTTCTCTGATCTTGTATTTGAGGTTGTCTTACCTCCCCTATATGTGGTGTTTCATTGAGGATCCTCTGCAGTGCTAGTTTGGTGGCTGCAAATCATTTAAACAAGGCTATATCATGGAATTTCTTGTTCTCACCATCTATTTTAAAAGATAACTTAGCTGGATAATGTCATCCTGTTTGGTAATTATTCCTTTTCAGACCTTGGCTGATGTCTTTGCAAGCTTTCTTTGCCTTTAAAATTGTTGTAGAGAAGTCACTTGTTATACTGATGGGTTTGTCTTTGTAGTGAGATGGCATTTCTCTCTTGTAGCTTTTAGAGTAGCTTCTTTTCTCTCTAGATTTAACATTCCAATTATAATGTGTCATGGGGAAGACTTGTTCTGGTCAACTTTTTTGGGGGTTCTGAATGTTTCAGTTGTGTAGGTATCCAGCTCTTGCCTTAGGTTTGGAAAGTTTTCATTTAATATGTCTTTGAATAAATTTCCTAATCCTCTCATGTTGTTTCTGGCTCCTTAATGGACAGCCCCCCAAATTCATAGGCTTCACTTCTTCATTTTATCAAATACCTGTTAAAAATCTTAGTCATACTGCTTTATCATTCTTTATATCTTTGAATGTGAGTAAATAATATCTTCTACCTTTTCCTCAGCTTCAGCTATTCTGTTGTCAGCTTCATCTAGTCTTGAGACTGAAGATTCTACCATAATGCTGAGTTGGTTTAATTTTCCTTGCATCTCAAGGAACTCTGATTCTTCTCCAGGATTTCTATTTCTCTGGAGAACTGTTCTTCCAAATTAGATAACTTTTTGGCCAGTGAACTAATTGCTTTCATGGTGGTGTCTTTGAGGTCTTTTATCATATTTATGTGCAGGGTTCTAAATTCCCTTTCAGATATCCCCAGAAATCTGGTGACTTTGACAATATCTGTTGAGGTGCTTTACTCTATAGGATCTTCTCATCCAGCATGTCCTTTAATGTTTTGTGTGTTTTTCAGCTGATGCTTGCCCATTGCTTTGTCTGGGTGCTAGGTCCTTATAGGTAGTGACAAATTTTCCCCTGGTAGCTGCCCTCCATCAGGGATGGCCTCACTAAATCTTACTTCAACTGTGCACCTTCCAAAGGGCTCTGTATCCTCCAAAGCCCTCTGCTGCCATCTTTCCTGGGGCTGAAGATTATAGAGAGTGGTCCTGGCATTTTGTCCTCTTCTGTTGTTTTGTTGTTGTTGTTGCTAGGTGCCATTGAGTTGGAGTCCAACTCATAATGACCCTATGTACAACAAACAAACACTATTGTTATGCTTCTCTACTATTTTTAGGGTTTTCAATGGTTTTAATTTTTTGGGGTGGGTTGCTGGGTCCTTCTGCTAAGCCTACAGCACTTGGTGTTCCCTGGTGGTCTCCCATCCAAGGAATAACCAGACCTGACTCTGCTTAGCTTCCTAGATCTGATGGGATTGGATGCCACAGTAGTATGGCTGTAGGCTCTGTTGATTTAGTCTCAGCTATTTGGTCAGTTGTCCTTTTACCATACTATTTTTCTTGGTAATTAAAGCTATACTCCATTCCTTTTATTTTTGTTTTGAGTAGAAAATTTCACAATTTTCCCTGACTATTTTCTACTGCAATTGAAGTGTGGATGTTATCTGTCCACCACCTTCTTTTCCCTCCTCAATGACTATTAAGTATGGTACTACCTGAATAAATGTTCAGCTTCCATGAGTCCAGTGCTGGAATGGCATAACATGTTTAATCTGTCACATCCCTAGAGGCTCCAGGTTACCTACAATCATCATATAGGTCTGCAGCTTCCCAAGTCCTCACACAGACCCCAGCAGGGAGGGCTCCCACATGTCTGCCTGCTGCCCAGTCTCACAGCAGCTCCTGTCATTGGGATTTTGATGGAGATTGATTAAATTGGTATATTGCTTTTGGTAATATAGCCATTTTCACAATATTAATTCATCCAATCCATGAACATAAGAGATCTTTTCACCTTCTGGTGTCTTCTTCAATCTATTTCTTTAGTATTTTAAAATTTCCTTGTAGATGTCTTTCACCTCCTTGGTTAGGTTTATTCCCAGATAGCTTATTTGTTTTGAAGGTATTGTGAATAAGATTGTTTTCCTGGTTTCTTTCTCTACTTGGTCCTTATTGGTATAAAGAAAAACTACTGATTTTTATATATTAATTTTGTATCCTGCTACATTACTGAAAGTGTTTTTCAGTTCTAAGAGGTTTCTGATGGAGTCTTTTGGGTCTTTTAAGTATAGGATTGTGTAATTTGAAAATAGGGATAATTTGACTTCTTTCCTATTTTGAGCCCTTTTATTTCTTTCTCTTGTCTTATTGCTGTGGCTAACAATTCAATTAATACATTGAATAGCAAGGGAGACAGTGGACACCTTTGTTTTCTTCCTGAGTTTAGGGGAAATGCTTTCAGTTTCTCCTCATTTACTATAATGTTGGTGGTGGGTTTTTCATATATTGCCTTTACTGTGTTGAGGTATGTTTCTTCAATTTCTAGTTTCTTCAAGGCTTTTACCAGAAAATGATGTTGGACTTTGTCAAAGGCCTTTCCTGCATCCATTGTTTCCTGCATGTGTAGTTTCTAAATCTATTTATATGTTTTACTACTCTCATTGTCTTGCATATATTGAACCAGCCTTGTATCCCTGGGAAGAAAACAAGTTGATCATAATGCATGATCTTTTCATATGTGGTTGAAGTCATTTTGCAAGTATTTTATTAAGGATTTTTGCATCTAAGTTCATTAGGGTTATTGGTCTGTAGTTTTCCTTTTTTGATGTATTCTTCTCTGATTTTGCTATCAGGGTAATAGTAGCTTCATAGAATGAGTGTGGTACTGTTCCTTCCATTTGTATTTTGTGGAATAATTTGAGAAGCGTTGGTGTTAATTCTTCTTTAAAGGTTTTATAGAATTCAACAGTGAATTCATCTGGTCTTGGTTTTTCTTTTTTGGGAGACACTATTATTGCTTTTATCCTGCTGCTCATTTTGTTGTTGTTTGTTGTTAGGTGCTGTCCAGTCGGTATCCGACTCATGGCGACCCTCTGTACAACAGGGGAAACACTATTGTCAGTGCTTCTCTGTTGTTCATAGGGTTTTCAATGGCAGATTGATTTTTGGGAGGGGGTTGCCAGGTCCTTCTCCCAAGCCTACAGCATCTGGTGTTCCCAGGCGGTCTCCCATCCAGGTACTAACCAGGCCTGACCCTGATTAGCTTCCGAGATCTGACAGGATCAGATGCCACAGGGCTATAGGCTGCTCATTATAGATCTCTTTAAGTTGAGATCATACTCTCCAGTGCCAATCCCAGAGAGGAAGACAAGCCATTATAATAGTTACAAAACCCAACCAAAGTAGATATAGAAACACATTTAAAATCACTTAAAGCCAACTGTTGCACCTCCAGTGCACATATAACAGAGAATGACAATAATTGTATTGAGTAATCTATGAGGTTACAAAAGCTTAGATTGAAGGTATAAATAGTATTTGCCTGAAGTATTAAGGTGGGCAGAAAAAGGGGAGATAGGAGGATGCATTAAGGGTAAAGTAAAATCAAGGAAAAAGATAGTTTGGAAAGGAAATGAATGTTAGAAATAGATAGGGAAAGGAGCTAAAGATAAAAAGAAATGTTTGCATGATAATGAAAATTATATATAAGCAGGTTTAAGTAAACAAAGCAGAGCAATAAGGCACAGTGAGCCTAAAAGATTTAAAGTATAGTAATTAGAAAAAAAAAAGGGATACAGAAAAAGGCAGGGAGGCTTAAAAAGGATAGCAAAGAAACTAAAGAATAAAAAAGATAGAGATTACATTTAAAAAAGGGAATTAAGGAAATGAAAATTAACAATGAAAGATGGTAAATGTAAAACAAACAAACAAACAAAAAACCCAAAACAAAACAACAAAAAATGAAGCAGACACCAAGTTGCTCCCCTAAAACTCCAGTGTCTCTGGGAGCTGAGGCTGGAGGATCTTGAACCCCAGTCCAGAGAAAGCCTGTGCAATTCAATGTGATCCTATCTCCAATCAAAAATAAGAAAAAGACTAGGGATACTACACTTTGGCAATGCAATTATCCCCTACAGCAGGAAGGAAAAAAAGATTTAAAAAAAGATAAAGAAAAAGAAACACACAAAATACCCCCCAAAAAAGAGATAATAATAATAATAATAAGGACTGAGGAGTTTCTTTCTTTGGCCTCAAATGTTGGAATCTGTTAGCTGGAGTTGGTGGTCAGTTAAAGATGGAGTCCTTTTGTCTGACCATGGCTCAGTGTTGATAGTGTCTGTAGTTCGTCTTAGGAGATGGAATCTTCTCCTCTCCCCAATGGGTGAGGCTTGCTTCTAAGCAATTTTCCCATGCCTCTCACTGCTTGAACTCTCAGCCTGTCAGTGTCCTATCTCTCCACTAACTACAACTGCTCACTGCAAGTGTGTAGCACACTAGGGCTGTGGCAGGTCACCTCCAGGCTCTCCATGGGTGATAATTCTCTGTTTTCAGGCTCCCTGGGTAGCTCAGTCCCACACAATAGGTTTCCCTCTCCAGATGACACCAGTGAAAAGCCTTTGAAGACATGGAAGATGAGAAAGAGAGTTACTTATCCAATGTTGAGCCCCTCAGACAGGGAGAGCCACTGTCTCAACGAGTCCCTGAAAGAGTTCACAGGTTCAGGGACTGTGGGCTTATCCTATGGGATGGCAAGTCTGATGGCTAGGACTGTCTATAGTTTACCTCTTTGAATGATGAACCCCACTTCCCCTCCCCTACTGGAAGCTGAGGCAGGAGATGTGTCCTGATCAGTCATTCTTGTTGTTCAGCTCTGTTCTGCTATCTGGGAATCAAGTAATAGTCTCCTTGGTGTTTTCTGTGCTTTTCCAGACCTTCTTTCTATGGAAAGTATTCCATTCCTTCCTATTCTAACTCCTTTGTTTTACCATGTTACACAGAGTCTGCCTTCAATCCACCATCTTAAACTGGAAGTCTTCCCATTGTCTTAACTCATACTTTTGAAAAATAAATATTGTTTGAAGTGATATTTTTGAGGGAACCGTGTTGAGGATCAGATATCTTAGTGCTACAGGGAGCCAGATTCCATGTGCCAAAAAAAAAAACATACTTCAATTGGGTCCAAAAGTGTTTGGAGGAGCCTAAGCCTCATTGGTTCTAATAGGGTAAGGTATGGGAGTTGGGAATGCTGTAGCTCATGCTGCACTGGACACATGGAGGACTAACCACAGCCTGTTCTTCATTTTTGGATGAGAATGAGACTCTGACCGAGTTTGGGCAATGGTGGTGGGAGCTGAAACTCTACCTTGAGTACATGGGAGAGGATGTGGCAAGAAGTTAGAGCCCAGTAAATCAGGGTAAATACAAATTGGATTTGGTACATAATCTAAAATAGTTTTTATTATAATCTTTCGTAAATTGTGTTAAAGGGGGCAGAAGTCAAGTAGATAAATATCATTGATTGAAGAATCCTCTGCAAAAGTAGCATGCCCTTTAAGTGAAATTGATGGCGGTTATAGAGCCAAGTTCTTCAGTCTCCTCTCCATGGCTATTTCCCACCAATGGTGGTGTGATTTGGTGATACAATGGGAATCATATGAATTTAGGTATTAGGATACCTAGTACTAGGCCCATCACCAGCTAGCCAAGTATATTAGTTAGATTTGTGTAACTATAACTAAGTACCTGGCACAGCTTTATGAGGTAAAGAGTGGATTATTTTGATTTATGGTTCTCAAGGTTCAAGTCCAAGATTGGACAATTCCATGGGTTTTAACCTGTGGTGATGGCAACACATCATGATGGGAGTGCATCACACGAGGACATCATACCAGACCATGCCTCCAAAATATCCACAGCACCTCCCAATACTACCACCTTAGGGACCAAATTTTTACATAGGACCTCTGGGGCACCCTCACCCAGATCACAGTGCCAGATAATCTTATGCGCCTCTCTTTATCCTTTCTGGCCTCAGAAACCTTACCCAAAATGAGATTCCAAACTTATGAACTGTCACTAAAACCATGTTGTATCAGCAAGGTATGCACTTTTCAGCCCAATTATTGTCTTCCAGTTGTCTGCATATTGAAGGAACAGATACAAGATTGAGAAGGCACTTGGTGGGAGGGTGCAGGCTGGGACTTACAAGCCAAAAGATGGAAACTTATTAAGAGTGGACATAAGTAAAGTTTAAAAAAGATTTTGTGAAATGAGTACTGCTAAACCCTATGCTACATGAAATTAATAAGTATTATATATGAAAGGAATAATATTTAAAAGGAACAAGGATTGAGGCTCAACATAGTATCTTTTAAATACCACTCATTGTAACTCTTCTTCAATTAACTGTGCTAAGGGATTTATTCTGCAACTATTTTTCTCATGAGTTGTAGCGTTTGATGGTCACCTCAAATGGCCACCTCCACCTTTGTCTGGAAGCTAAGTACCTTGGTCTGGAATTTCTGCAGCCTTTCTCCCTGAATCACCAGCTCATTATGGAGGCAGTTGTCCCTTCAGTCTTGAGGCTGTTCTTTGAAACAGCTGCTGAGGGGACATCATAGGTTTGGTTCATTGCTCATTACATATTTATGTGAGAGGAATCTTCAAATTATCTTTTTAGCTTCTTGTTATCATTTAATACTTCCTACTTCCAAGTTAAGTCAGGCTAGAAAGATGGAGAAAAATTATGCAGGGACTCTCTTATCTCTTTCTTTTGCTAATACTCATTATATTCATCTTTTAAGCAGAGGCAGTTACAAGGATGATAAAGTAACTGATATAAAGTTGACAGTCATTTTTTCCCTCAGTTTTCACTGTTTAGACTTCAAGTTTTCTTAGATTTTTAGTGAAGTCAATTCTTAAAAGTTAAACCAGATTATTACTTCCACTAAATTCTGAAATTCTTTGATTTTTAGAATTTTATGCCCATTTTCACAACTCTCAGCACTTTTCACCTTTGTTTTCTTTCTAGTCATCCACTAAATTTTAAAATTTAAGTAAACAGATTTTCAAAAGTTACTTCTTATTCTCTGCTTTTTCTTTTATCATTGAAACTTATTCCTAATTTATGGGTACAGATTCCTCTGAGGAATATCTCTATATTTATTTAACTGAAATTTCTCTAGGTTTAACATAGTTTTGGGTCCTTATGCTCATAGTGGTGAACATTATGGTGTGCTGCTTTGATCTCCTTCAGGGGAAGGTTTGTCACCCTAACTGAGGTTATTGTCAGCAGGTGGCTTTGCAACTGTCAGCCCCTTTGATGTTCAACTTTTAAATTATAGGAACATTATTTTCTCTGAGATGTATTTATGGTAAATACTGGTTCTTAAAGCCTCCTGACTCAGTCTTCCTCTTTGGAATTTCATAATTTTGTTTGAAATTAATTTCCAGTATGCTAGATATACTGCTCTGTTGTCTAGTTGTTCTTTATTATGTGCTAGAAGACATTCAGATTGCTTCACATGCATCAGATAATTTAATCTCCACAGCTGGACCACTGGATAGCTACTACCACTCTTTCTAGTTTTGTTAAGGAGGAAAGCAGGAGTAAGCCAGATTAGTAAACTTGCTCTACATCACAGGGTCCTATATTGTAAGGCTAGAAATCCAACTTGGGGAGTTTGACTTCCAGTACACATTCCTAACAATTTGGTAGTCTGCCTCCTGATCCTAGGGGACAGAATTTTATTCCAATAGAAAGTTTGGTGGACTTTTTTTTTAGGTGGATGGCAAGGTTGTTGTGCAATTTTGGTGCTATGATTCTGATTTACTTCATTAATTTGAAAAATATGATACACAATAATTAAACCAGACATAGGCTGGAGCTTAGCTCAATTGGTAGAGTGCTACTCTGCACTCTCTGAGGCCCTGGATTTGATCCCCAACAAATGGGAGAAGGATGTGGCAGCCCACTCTTGAAACAATCCCCTAAACAATCAGCCATTGAAAACCCTGTGAATAACAGAGAAGCACTGACATAGAGCTGGCCATGGCAGAGAGTCAGGTAGTGTTTCCTTCTGTTCTGTTATACATAGAGTCACTATGAGTTGGACCCTACTCGAGAATACCTAACAACAAATCAGACACAGACAACAGAGGTATATAATTATTGGGTTACTCAGATAGTTTGTTATATTTAGAAGAGATAAGTGCTAAGTAAAATGTGTTTGAAATTTAACTTTTATCTGTTAATAGATATAATGTTGTTATTTGTGTATGTATTTTAAAGAACTATAAATCCAAAATTTCATTACTCTATGACTAGCTTTTTTCTTTTTTTAAAAAAACTGCATTTGTGGAATCAGTCTTGTTAAACAAAAGGAACACTATAAACAATTTTAAGTACCTCATATTTCAAAGACATTAGTTTCAAATCCTAGTTGATATGGCATTTTTATTAAAAATGTCTCAATGGTTTGTTTTCATGGTCAAGTGAATTACTAAACCTTCAAGATTTATTTTCATCCAGAATTCTTTCTATTTTAAGAAATTTTTATAAAGATTTAAAGAGCATTTGAGGTAGAAGATACTGTGATTGCTTTGTCCCTATGTGTCCTTTTTAAACATAGTTTTGAATAGCAGATGGTTAGATTGAAACAACATAGGGTTTGGTTCATTTCTTTGTTATTACTCATAGTTTGAAATTTAAAAACCTGACTTCAGGAAAAGAAGGAAGATAATCAGTTTACACAGTAAGTTATGTTTCACATTTTCCCCTCCATGTGGGTAGGAATAGCCATGTCTTTATACTGTTGCAATGAATTTCATATCCATTCCAAATATATGTAATGTTTCCATGAGGTTGTTGGCCTGCCCTCAAACTCCTACATACTTCTCAAGCTGCTTTGACTTAGAGGAGTTCAGTAAACTCTAATTTTTAAAAATAGAAATGAGCCAATGTTTTAAAATATTTTAAATTTCTTCTGCTTATCAATTATTTTTCTAAACCTACATGCAGAAATTTTTTTGGTGGTGTAGAAGGTTGAAGAGGGAAAATTGGATAATATTGCTTTCATTTAATATTATTGTGATGTAAAGTCCTGAAATAGGATCTGCTATTATGGTACATGGGCCTGCAGCCATATCCCTGTGGCATCAGATCCTGTCAGATCTCTGAAGCTAAGCAGGATTGGGCCCGATTAGTACTTGGATGGGAGAACACCTGGGAAAACCAGGTGCTGTAGGCTTGGGAGAAGGACCCGGCAACCCACTCCCAAAAATCAATCTGCCATTGAAAACTCTATGAATAGCAGAGAAGCATTGGAAATAGTGTTTTGCCTGTTGTACGTAGGGTCGCTGTGAGTTGGATACCGACTCGACGGCACCTTACAACAACAACATTATATGGTACAGTGGATAGAAGAGACAAAATAAGTGTCTTTTAATGAAATCACAAAATATCACTTCTCTGAAACCTTTCTCCAGTTAAGAGACAGAGATGACACATTCATTCTTGACTCAATACTTCTCACATGTGGAAATAAAAGAAAGTAAAACAAAAAATAAAATGTAAGAATGAGGTCCATGGCATTGGAAGCTTTTTCATTCTTTCTTTTCTTTCTTTTTTTTTGGTGGTTTTTGAACTTGAAGTGGCATTATTTGGTTTCTTATGTAATTATCAGTTTACTTTCATATTCTTTTGTTCATACTTATTTTAATTTTATCTTTGAAAAATATCACAATGACAAGTCACATAGCTCCCTCATCACTTTCTAATATGTTTTTCATGTAGCATAAATGCCATTTTAAAATGATGATAAACTTGAGACAATACTTATTTTAAATAACCCAGAGATTCAAAACTTTGTTCAAACAATTGTCATCAATTTTAAACATTATTTGTGGAGGTCTTCTCCATCTCTACTCTCCTCCAAAATCCTATTCAAGTTACATAAATTAGACTTCAAGAAAAGAATAAAGTTATAATTGTACTGCAAATAAAGAAAGGGCAGCTGTAATGGATCAAGGATATTGAGGACCTCATGGGTGATACAAAGCAGACAGATGTGAGTTTTTGGGTAATCATTAGAGAAAACAACAATGAAAATAAAACCTATGAATAATTTTTTCCAAATGAGCCTGAGGAAACTCCAAGAAAATATCAATAAACACAAAAAGAGAACTTACATTCTAGATGAGTAGAGAAATTAAGAATCACCTTCTGTATAGTTGAGGCATTCCTGTTTATTTTCTCCTCCTTCCTTTATTCCATTTAATAAGAATCTCTTGTTGTCTTATCATGTGCTGGGCACTTGAGTTTAGTTTTGGGCCATGGTGAATCTGAAATGTTTTCAGGACATCTAGTATGATGCTATAGATACTGTTCTTCAAATATTGCTCATCTCCCTGGGTTTTCACATCTCATTAGTTGGCCTTATCATTCCCCGGATCTAGAAATCCTTCTTGACTCTTTTCCTTTTTTCATTGTCTATATCCAATCTGATAGTAATTCACCTTCAAAATAGGTCTAGGTCTAACCATTGACCATGTCTCAGTCTACCACCTGAGGTCAAATCATTGCAAAAGCCTTGTAACTGGTATTCCTGTTTTAATATCTATTTTCTAGACAACAGTCACAGTCATATACTTAAATAGTGCATCAGATCCTTTTAGTCCATTACTCTACTGGTGATCCTTCACACCAAGTTCTACCAGGTCATACAGGAAAGAGGGAATAGGATACAAAAAATTAAGGAAGCTGAGTATATTTAAGAAAAGTGAAGAAATCCAGAAAAAAATTAAAAGAGAATTTAAAAGAACTTAACAATAGGTGTTTTCTTTTAAGGGGAAGGAATTTATAATTACTTCACTTTGGATCCAGTCATACTACTTAATATTATCATAAACTGTTGTTGTTAGGTGCTGTTGAGCTGGGTCTGACTCATACATAGCAACCCTATGTATAACAGAATGAAACACTCCCTGATTCTGTACCAGGCACATGATCTTACTTATGTTTAAGACAATTGTTGCTGACACTTTGTCAGTCCATCTAGTTGAGGGTTTTCCTTCTTCCCATTGACTTGCCACTCTCCCATATATGATGTCCATCTGCAGGGATTGGTCCCTCCTGACGACATGTCCAAAATACATAAGACATAGTCTAGCCATCCTTGCTTTCAAGGAGCACTCTGGTTGCAGCTCTTCTGGGACAGATCTGTTGGTTCTTTTAGCATTTTGTATTATATTCAATGTTTGTCTCCAGCACTGTAATTCAAAAGCATCAATTCCTCTCCTGTCTCCCTTATTCAGTGTCCAGCTTTCACAAGCATATGATGTGACTGAAAATACCATGGCATGAGTCAGGCAAACCTTCATCTTCAATGTGACATCTTTACTTTTCAACACTTTAAAAGAGTCTTTTGCAACAGCTTCACCCAGTGCAATAAGTCTTTTTATTTTTTGATTGCTATTTTCATGGCTGTTGATTATAGAACCCAGTAAAGCAAAGTCATGGACAACCTCCATCTTTTCTCCACCTATCATGAAGTCACGTACTGACCCACTTATAAGAACTTTTGTTTTATTGATGTTGGGTTGCAATCCATCCTGAAGGCTATGTTCTTTGATCTTCATCATTAAATATTTAAAATCTTCTACACTTTCAGCAAGCAGAGTTGTGTCATCTGCATAATGCAGGTTGTTAATGAGTCTTCCTCCAATCATGATGCCATGTTCTTCCTGTTAAGTCCTGCTTTTTGGTTTATTTACTCACCATAGAAATTGAGGAGGTATGGTAAAAAGATACAGCCCTAACACACACCTTTCTCAATTTAAAACCAAGCAGTGTTTCCTTGTTTTGTTACAATGACTTCATCCTGGTCCATGTACAGATAACTCATGAGTAAAATTGAGTGCTCTGGTATTCCTATTCTTTGCAGTGTTATCCATAATTTGTTATGATCCACTTAGTCAAATGCCTTTGCACAATTGTTAAAACATAGGTAGACATCTTTCTGGTATTCTCATTGAGGCTTCAATATATTATTTAAAATTATAAGGGAAGGCATTAGAAGAACTTCATGTAATAATACAACTAAACAAAATGAGGAAATGGCTAGAGTGGGAAAACATAGCATAAAAATACTTTTCTTTCATAACCAGTATCACAAGACACTACCTAAACTGATAAACTATCAAAAAATTCAAATATTATTTAGAATTTTATTGGCAGTCACTAAAATTCACAGTTAAAAGTGTTTATTGGGGGGGCTATAATACAGAGAGAAGGTAAGAGAGATATTACTTATATTCTTCTGTGTGGTTATTCTTTTTTCAATCATATATAGAAATTATTTACATATTATAAAAGCTGTTCTAAAATAATAGTGAATTAGTTGGATGTATCATTTCCACATATTAGTATAGCATTCAACAACAGGTTTAAAAGTGTATGTGGGAAGAAACAAAACTACTGGAGGTCTAGAACCCACATTAAAACATTATAGTGATTGGATTTAATATAAAAAACATAAAAAGCTGGCCAAAGTAGCTTTTTTAAAATACTTATATTTATTATGGAATTATTTGACTCAACAACAAGATTGCTGCTGTTGTTAGGTCATTGAGTTGGGCCCAACTGATAGCAACACTCACAGTGTTTCCAATGGCTATTTCAGGATTGCTTTGGGAGTGGATTACCATGTTGGTTTCCCTTTTTATGTGGTGCTAGAGGTTGAAACTGAGTCCTCTGAGAGTGCAGTGTGGCACTCTACCAACGGGGCTAAACCTCAGCCCAATAAAGAGATTATTCAGTATAAAGTTATCTATGTAATTTATCCCTTGCAGTCAAGTTTTTGGGAAGGGAGATAGTATTAGAAGAAGGCCACAGTTTATGTCTTAAGTTAACTGTAAGAAGCATTCTGGGACAAAGATTTGCATGCAGGTGATGTATTGGGAGTAAGTATGAGAACATCACCACCCACAGGGGAGAGCGGTCAGCCAAATTGGACAATGGGAGAAGTTGCTGTTGTAAAACTCAGTTGACCCCCGTGGAGATCTTAAGGCTGAGACAGACTTTCAGAATTGACTTGGCTTGAGGTAAAGGTATTAGGTTTGTGTATATGTTGACTTCATGATATAGTTGTTGTTGTTGTTAGGTGCCGTTGAGTCGGTATCTGACTCATAGCGACCCTCTGTACAACAGGGGAAACACTATTGTCAGTGCTTCTCTGCTGTTCATAGGGTTTTCAATGGCAGATTGATTTTTGGGAGGGGGTTGCCAGGTCCTTCTCCCAAGCCTACAGTATCTGGTGTTCCCGGGCGGTCTCCCATCCAGGTACTAACCAGGCCCAACCCTGCTTAGCTTCCGAGATCTGATGGGATCAGATGCCACGGGGCTACAGCTGCAGGCTTCATGATATAGCAGTAAATCCTTATCCCTGAGTAGAGCATAAACTTGAGTAAAACAACTCTCTTTAGTTGAGGGCCATTCTTTTAGTAGGACTTAATTGTGAACCATTGTAATTGAACATTTCTGGAAGCTGAGGGAGTGAGCACCTTGGTCCTAGAAGGAGAACCTGGGTGGGATGCCACAGTGCCCCCTACAATATACTGTACAATATCTTGTTAGTTCCCATGGCAACCTGTAGCATCTCTCTCCCTTTGGTGGCTGCCTAGATTGTCACTGTAGAAAGAATCCTGTCCCAAGGTCTCTCCCCAAAACAAGGTCCAGAGCTTGTGGGTGAACAACAGGCTAACCTTCAGAAGAAGTGAGTATCATACATAGTAAAAGCTCTGGGTTTTTATGCTTAACAAACTGTAATATGTCAATTCTTGACATGAATAGTGAACATTTGACAATCCTCCAAACTCTCATTTGACTTTAGATTTTATAAATATACAAATTAAATATACTTCCTTGTCTGACAGTTTTTGTGTGGTTGATAAGGTATTCTTCCTAGAAATTAGTTTTAATCCAAATATATAAAAACTCTAGAGTAGTAAACCTGCAGCCGTACCATATTGGCATCAGATCTTGGAAACTAAGCAGGGTCGGGCCTGGTTAGTACTTGGATGGGAGAGTGCCTGGGAACACCAGATACTGTAGGTTTGTGAAAAGGGCCATGCAACCCATGCTCAAAAATCAATCTGCCATTTTAAACCCTAAAAATAGCAGAGAAGCTCTGACAATAGTGTTTTGCCTATTGTATGTAGGGTTCCTATGGGTCAGACACCAACTTGAAGGCACCTAACAACAACAACTAGAGTAGTAAATCCTATAAAACTATGAAATTATTACATATACTTAATTATAAGGAAAGATTTTTCTCCCCAAAATTATCTCTCAGAAAAGACAACTAATATATATCTGAGATCTTTTAAATTCTCTCATACTACAGAGTGTTCTCTCAATTATCCTGCTTGAGCCAGTATACTCTATAGTGAAGAAAACTTGAAACAATTTCAATCAATGCATTTGTACTTTCTTGTCAAGATCCTCTGATGCAATCAATAAAAAGATTTCACAAAAGTCTGAGTAGATTTGGTTATTTATTCCTGTGCAAATGCTTTCACAAATAGATATATTTGTGAATGCTTATAAATTTAAAAATTATCAATATAAAAGGCAATGCAATAAGGAATTATGTTATAGAAAGTAAAAATAAATATCTGGTGTAGTGTTTTTCAAAGGATAGCATGTGCCAGATGTATCTGGAAGGCTTGTTAAAATATAGATTACTTTGCTCTACCCATAAAGTTTGTAATTCAAAGTTTAGATGTAGGGCCTAGAATTTTGGATTTTTGACAATTTCCATGTGATGCTGATGCTGTTGATTTATAATCACACTGTGATAAATGGAAATAATCATCATCTTAAAAACCATCATTCTGGTACTTAGTGAAGCTTTTATACCTTGGGATAAGCTTTCAGTATTGGCCTCACCAACAATTAGATGGAGTTGAAGATGAAGGACTGTGGAAAATTATTAGAAGATTCCAAAACTGGTTCTAGTGATCACAAAGATACTGGTACCCAATATATATGTAAAACATGTTAGTAAATTTTTCATGAAATTTGGCAGTAAGAAAAAAGTTGAATTTGCTATAATATGTCATTTAAGGATGTATCATTTCTAAATTATTTAAACCAACATTCTAAGCAGACATTGAATGTTTTATCTATATCTTTAATATTTTAACATTAAAGCTGGAGACCTTCCACAAACCTGGATTTTTTTAAGGAGCAAATTAACATTTGCTTTAAATTTGAGGAAATCTTCTATTTGATCATGTGGAAGAGTTAAATAAGTACAAAGCAGTAGTTTCACACTATTTACATAATAGTAAATTTGTATATAATCACAAGCTACACAATAATATTTTGATCAGCAGCAGAGCACATATATGATTGTTGTTGTTGTTAGGTGCCATCGAGTCGGGTCCAACACATAGTGACCCTCATAGGGTTTTCAATGGCAGATTGTTTCAGGATCATCTTGGGTGTGGGTTGCCATGTCCTTCTCCCATTTTTGCGGTGCTGGGAATCGAACTCGGGACCTCAGAGACTGCAGAGCGGTGCTCTACCAATTGAGCTAAATCCCAGCCCCACATATATGATAGTGGTCCCAAAGGTTATAGTGTGGAGCTGAAAAACTTCTATCACCTAGTTATATTGTAGCTATCAAAACATCATAGAGGAATGCATGGTATGTTTGTGGTGATTTTAGGACTGAGGAGAGACACTGGGGAATGTCCACTGCATGATTTCCTTCTTTCTTCAGTTCTTGATTGAATATTTTGTGATAAATTATATGACTGTATAATTTAAAGAAATAGATTTTTGAAGCAAAGGTCTTGATATATTTTGTTGTTGTTGTTAGGTGCCATCAAGTAAGGTCTAACTCATAATGTTTAAACATAGCTAGGTGGAACCAACTTCTAAAATTAAAATCAAGAAAAGGTATAGATTCTTCTTTGCACTGAGATATTGAAAGACACAGAGACAAATGGTGTGTGGGGGATGTTAAAGAATTCATCTCTGCTTGTTGCAGTTGCCCACACATGTAATCCTAGTAAATCAGGAGGCAGAGGCAGGAAAATTGCAAGTTCGAGGTCAGAGGAAGTCTGAGTAATTTAGCAAGACCTGTCTCAAGATATGAAATTAAAAATGGGCTGGGGGTCCAGCTCAGTGGTAGAGCACTTGCAAAATATGTGTGAGGCCCTGGGATCAGCCCCCTAATAGCATAAATAAATAAATAAATAAATAAGGATTCACCACAAGATGGGAAACCACTTCCTTTCAGCAAAGTTAAAAAGAAAATCAAAGCAAAGATTGTGGAAGGTGGGATGGCGAGGAGAAACAACATGAAGAGATGAAGAGAAAATAACCTCAATGTAAGCAATGCAACTTTATGAGTTCCATGGACAAAATAGGGGACTATAACCCAAAATACATATGAGTTTTACTACATATGAGTCGCCTGCAGCTGTAGCCCTGTGGCATCTGATCCCATCAGATCTCGGACGCTAAGCAGGGTCAGGCCTGGATAGTACTTGGATGGGAGACCTCCTGGGAACACCAGAAGCTGTAGGCTTGGGAGAAGGACCTGGCAACCCCCTCCCAAAAATTAATCTGCCATTGAAAACCCTATGAACAGCAGAGAAGCACTGACAATAGTGTTTCCCCTGTTGTACAGAGGGTCGATATGAGTCAGATACCGACTCGACGGCACCTAACAACAACAACATATGAGTCAAAATGTTCCATGAACTTTGCAAATTGATGAAAGTGTAAGCAAAAGTGATGTAAAAGTTGCATAGTAGAAAAAGCAAATGCTATATTACTTTGTACCCCACCAACATTTACCAATAAAGGGAAAAATAAAAAAGAAAGAAAAGCACATCTCAGTAACGTCTGGGTATAGCATGTGTCCTGCCTGAGAGTGAAGGCAGTCCAGAAGAATTCATTGCTGAGGGAAGGAAAAGTGGAAATTTTCCTCAGTTGATATGTGGTAGAAATCTACCCAAACGTGGTAGAAATCTACCCAAACCTTGAATGCAGACACAAATGTAAAGATAAGAAATCAAAGCAAGAGTTCCTTTAAAAAAAAGTAAATTCATTTTAATATTTACTTTAAAATATAAAATTTATGCATATTAATGGGGAAGGCAGGAGTTTTTAATTCTAGGTTCAAGAACTCCCAGAATTACATGTAAGATTTTATGTATATTTGCATAAGGAAATTTGTGACAGAGCTTTAATCAAATGTTAAAATGGTAGATGATACAATAAAAGGTGGGGATCTCTTTACTGATTTTGGATCAATACTCTCCAGAAATATCATTGTGTTCCTTTGTAATTCTCCTCTTAAAGAGTATTTTCTGTACCAAAACTTAAGCATGTGCTTTCAATCATTTTCTGTGTTTTTTTTTTTTGTTTTTAATTTGGACAAAGTTCAGAATCAAATTTTGTAATATGTAATAATGTAGCTTATTTCTTATTTATGTAGCTCTTTTTGGTTAAGGTTTTATGATACAATTATCTTTTACCTCTATTCCTCAGTTCTTATTCTTATGTTTGCCTGCAGTTATACCACTGTGGCATCTGAACCCATCAGATCTCAGAAGCTAAGCAGGGTCAGACCTGGTTAGTACTTGGATGGGAGACCACCTGGGAATACCAGGTACTGTAGGTTTGGGAGAAGGACTGGGGACACATGCCCCCAAGTCAATCTGCCATTGAAAACCCTATGAATAGAAGAGAATCACTAATAATACTGTTTTGCCTGTTGTATGTAGGGTCACTATGAGTCAGAACCCACAGGATGTCATCTAACAATAACAACAACAACAATATGCTTATGTTGTTGTAGGTGCCATCAAGTCAGTGTCCAATTCATAGCAACCCTCATAGGGTTTTCAATGACTGATTGTTATGAGATTAACTTTAATGATTTTATTGTGTTTGTCTATATCTTTAAGCTCCTTCAAACTATTTTTGGAAGTAGTTGAAATATAGACAATAAAGAATAAAATGTTGATTGTAATAGGCACAGGTGGGGATCAGAACTTTAATAAATCCTTTGAATCTTTATAACTTTTCTATCAAATTCAGTATAAGATGAAAAATTTCAATAAATATTTGTATTTTTCATGCAAGTAACTAGTAAGAAACATGGTTTACTGTGTATAGAATATGCAGTTGCATCCATCCATAATCATTAAAGACCAATAGGTCAGAAAAAGTTGTAGTGATCACTTGGTATTGTGTTCTTATTCATAATGTAGGGATCCAGAGAAAGGATTATATGATTTGCCTCCAGTCACATAATAACATACTGTTTGAAATACCAGGTAAATTTATGGAAACTATCAAGACTGGTCCAAATTTGTATTTAAGACTCAAAAACTCCATTGGATTTTGCTGTGATTGAGGGTAAGTTATACTTGTTCTTCTGTACTTCAGTTGCTTATAAAATTAAAGTTATTTGTGAATTAGATAATAATTAATTATAAATTTGTTTGGACTAAAACATACTCATTTTCTTCATGTGTAGCATGTAACCGTATTTCAACAAATCTAAAATTCCAATTTTTTTCACATTTAACATCTTTAAAATTAAGATGCAGCATAAAATGATGATATGTCATAGTTTAGTGACATAGTTCAAGTATTAGATTTTAGAAAATAGTGGCATATAAAATAATAATGCATCTTATAATTAATAGTGCCTTAGGTTCAATGAAATACAGTATAATAGAAGCTGTGATCCAGAGCAAGACATTATTAGCAAAGTATTATTTTATGAAAATGAAGAGGATTTAAAACATTTACTGATGAAGATCAAAGATCATAGCCTTCAATATGGGTTACGACTAAACATCAACAAAACAAAAATCCTTATGACTGGGTCAGCACGCAACTTCACATTAAATGGAGAAAAGATTGAGGTTGTCCAAGATTTTACTTTACTTGGCTCTATAATCAACACCCGTGGAAGCAGCAGTCAAGAAATCAAAAGACGCATTGCTCTAGGAAAAGCTGTGGCAAAAGACCTCTTTAGAGTATTGAAAAGCAAAGATGTCACATTGAAGACGAAGGTGCGTCTGACTCATGCCATGGTATTTTCAGTGGCATTATATGGTTGTGAAAGCTGGACATTGAACAAGAGAGACAGAAAAAGAATTGATGCTTTTGAATTGTGGTGCTGGAGACATCTATTGAATATACCATGGACTGCCAAAAGAACCAACAGATCTGTCCTAGAAGAGGTACAACCAGAGTGCTCCTTGGAAGCAAAAATGGCCAAACTGCGTCTTACATATTTCGGACATGTA
>VMDO01003792.1:0-72958 GCA_007922755.1 Pedetes capensis
AGGTCCAACTCATAGTGACCGTATATACAACAGAATGAAACACTAGCCAACACTGTGCCATGCTCTGCTGATTGTTTCAGAAGTCAGCTGCCAGGTCCTTCTCCCAAGCCTACAGCACCCAGTATTCCCAGGTGGTCTCCCATACAAGGATGAACCAGGCCTGACTCTGCTTAGTTTCTGAGATCTGACAAGATCGGAAGCCAGGGTGGTATGGCTATAGACGTCAGGATAAATAGTGTAGACTTTATTGGTAGGTAATAGAGAGCTAGCAAAGGGTTTTGAGCAAGAAAGTGGCAGTACCTCAGAAGACTAATCTAAGTTTGTATGATAAATGCAATGGCAAGGCTTGATTGAGGTAGTAAGGCCTACACACTAGGATAGTGGCAAAGGGGATTTGGGGAAGGGGCTGCTCACTCTGATACCCTTTTGGCATTACTCATTATTTCTCTCCTGAGCTTTATTTACAAATACTTTGCTCTTTAACAGCAGTAATAACCTGTAATCATACCAACACTTGGGGCTTTTCCTGGTTGAGTAAAAATATGGTCAGGGAAGACAACAAAAAATTGACACAACAGTACTTACTTTACCCTTCCCACTTTGGGGCTCAGGGTCTCAAAGAGTCCCCAAAGATATTTCATTTGTCTGACACATGTTCTCCAATCTTTTTTCCACTCTTTTCTCAGTTTAAGTAGGAAGGCAGAGCCACAGAGATTTTATGACATCTCTGAGCAGAGCTTTAGAAGTCAGGAGACTGTATTGTAATTTTTACTTTTGGGATAGTTGTAGTTCTAGTGATATTTCCTAAACTCTTCAGGATTCAGTTTCCTCTGAGAATTAAAAAATGAGCCCAGATTTCATAATCATGTTTTTTCCTATGGGTTCCTTTTGCTGTTGTTAGGTGCCAAAGGGCTCCTTAAGGGGAAAAATATCATGTTCTGTCTTCCAGATCCTCCTTTTACCATCAGCTGGGAATATGAGTAATCGTAAGCATATCTAGTACACAATAGGGTTTTTTTGTTTGGGACAAAGTATTCTAAGCAGCAATTTTTGAGTCAATGGAAAGATTCATTTGGGAGCTCCTTGAGTCACCTAACACCTTCCTACCCCTTTATTGTCCCCGAAGCCACCCACCTCTAATGCTCTGAGCAACTAAATTCCAATATGCTCAAAGTCTCTAGTTTCCATTCAAAAATAAGAATATCATTTAGAAGAGAAAACATAACAAGAAAGCCACATATTTACAATTGCAATGAAATGAAAAGGAATGGATTCCTTCCACCTAATCTTTTTTCTGAGTTGTTAAAATGCCATTCTGAGGAGACAGCTAGCTTTCCTCCACACACCCAAACACACCCAGACAACAGATGATTCCACCTCCCCTATCTCTTTCTTTCCTTCATCAGTGAAGGAGAGAGAAGCTTGCCAGGATAAA
Organism: Pedetes capensis; assembly: GCA_007922755.1. Classification (NCBI taxonomy): domain Eukaryota; kingdom Metazoa; phylum Chordata; class Mammalia; order Rodentia; family Pedetidae; genus Pedetes; species Pedetes capensis. The sequence goes on from VMDO01003792.1 coordinate 1,436, forward strand.
ACTATACACACATCGTCAGCACCCTATGATCACCCCAGTTCTCATAGTCCATTATGGCAAAGATCCCACTAATTGCCTGACTCGGTTAGGTTCCCTGTTTTTCAAAGTTTATATCTCATAGTAAAGAGGCAAGATGACATACAGAAATAGCGCTGGAGTCAAGGACAAAATACCTGATATGGCAACCATGGATTGTTTTAAGAAAGAATCTGCCATTCAGTAGCCAGAATCCAATCAGTTGCTAGCCTCCAGCTTCGTTGCCTTTGGGATCCACTACCGTATTAGAACTAAAGCTGTGCCCTTCCTGGACAGCTCCTAGTCAATGACTCAGCACAGTGTGGTATCAGAGCCTGGCCATTTCTGCTCACTCTTCGGCTCCTCCACATGATGCTCTTTGCTGTGGAGCTTTCTGTTGGGTGGACTGCAACATAGAAGCATTTGCAACATTGATTGAGGTTCTCATTGCCCAATTTTGCTTCCCACTTCCTTTCCTTACAAGATATCAGATATCAAAGGCTTTCTCTGCCAATTCCTGCTTCCTTCCCCCGTCTTTCACAGACATTACTGCCCAATATATGTTTTGTACTTACAACTTTGTCTTAGCATTTGCTTCCCAGACCACCCAAACAGATTCTCAGTTGGTTTCAAGAGTGGTCAGAATAAAATAGGTAATAAGATAGCATTTGAGAACTGTATCAGTCACTGCCTGTTGTTATTAGGTGCTGGCCAGTCAGGTTCTACTCATAGCGATCCTATGTACAACAGAACGAAACACTCCCCAACACTGTGCCATGCCTAGCACTATGTCAGTGCTTCTCTGCTATTCATAGGGTTTTCAATGGCTGATTGTTTCAGGACCCAGCCTGCTGGGTCCTTCTCCCAAGCCTATAGCACCCAGTATTCCCAGTGGTCTTCCATCCAAGTACTAAACAGGTCTGACCCTGCTTAGTTTCTGAGATCTGACGAGATCAGCTGCCAGGGGGGTACAGCTGCAGGCCTCCTCACTGCCTAGCTAGCAATAAAAATCCCTCCTGGAGTATACCTGTAGCTCCAGCAACTCAGGAGGATGTGGCAGGAGAATCATTTAAAACCAGGAATTCAGGGTCAGCCTGGACATCATGAGTCTCTATCTAGCTAAAACAAACAAACAAAAGACCCATAAACCTTCTAAATGGCATGGGGAGGATATGGTGACCCAGTTGCTAAAGCTTTCACCAAAGGTGAAGTGGGAGAATGCTCCTACAGTGCAACAATTCAGTCATTTGGCCCAGGCAGAGGGATAGCAGTGAATACAGGGACAATGGAATTGGCTGTCTGTTATTAAGTTGCATTGAACCCTGCCAGGAGATAATGAAAAGCTGAGAGCAGTTAAACACTGAAAATTAACTGTGAAGTCCAGAGGGCCTCTTTGATGGCTTTACAAAGAGGCCCTTATCTACAGCAGTGGGAGAGAGAGAGGGGGAAAAAAATGAAGACCAAATTCCTGACTCAGTAGAGTTCCCAGGGCAGTTCTGAAATCAAGGTTGGGAAAACCTGGGACCTTGATACATGGAATAGAGATATCTAGGGGGTAGTCCCTAAAGATTTTGCCTCCCTATACTCCTCTGAATCCTCGGGGGTTTAGAAGGGAGCCGGCCCCTCCCTGGTAAGAGCTAGTACTCCCTCCATCTGTGGAGACGCTACAGAGGCCTCTAGGTGCTCAGAATCTCCTGACTGCCAGGATCTTTATTTAATTCTCTATGTGAATATTGTTGTTAGGTGCCAGTCGAGTCGTGTCCGACTCATAGGGACTCTCATAGGGTTTTCAGTGGCTGATTGTTTCGGGATTGCCTTGGAAGTGGATTGCCACATCCTTCTCCCATTTTTGCAGTGCTGGGAATCAAACCCGGGACCTCAGAGACTGCAGAGCTAAGCTCTACCAACTGAGCTAAATCCCAGCCACTGCCAGGATCTTAATTGTGGGTAAATTGCCGCATAGTCTAGTGAGAACTTGCTGCTGGGCCTGATAAGTGAAGAAAGAAGTATATCTCAAAGTACCTGCAAGAACTAGCAACATGTAGTGATAAGAGTTGGGGAGTAACTATGGGATTGATTTTTTTTTTTTTTTTTTTTTTTTTCAGTGCTGGGTATTGACCCAGGGCCTGGTTTATGCTAGTCAAGCTCTCTATCACTGAGCTGTGGGACTGGATTTTGATAATGCTTAATGTAGGGGATGAAATGCAATAGTGAATAAGAGAGAATTTATGAACTTGGGGGCTACTTTCCTGGGATAGAATTTAACTTCCTGGTAAGGACATGCCCCAGTAGCTCCTAGAAACTTGGAGGAAGTGATAGCCCCTGCTGTGTGAAAGTCAAATGTCTGAATACCAGAGTAATTGGGAGAAGAAAAGATTAAATGCTTCAGGAAAATAGGCATGGTACATTCAATTCAGACAGGCCAGAAGCCCCACTAAAGAATGTTCTATAGAAGGCCAAGAAGAACCCAGATTACCAAGGTCATCAGGAATATGCTGGTGAAAAAAATCACTAAAAAGCTCAGTGGTGGCTTGCTTCTCAAAGCCAGAGCTAACAAGAGAAGACATCGTTACAAGCTTGGCCCTGTTGTGCCAATGGGGATGGTAGGATCCTGAAGCAATTGAAACTAGTTGTTGTTGTTGGGTCCCATCAAGTCAGATCCAGCTCCTAGCGATCCTATGTACAACAGAACAAAACACTATCCAACACTGTGCCATGCACATGATCTTTTTATGTTTGAACCCAATGTTGCAGTCACTATGTTTCTTCTAATTTTGAGTCATGCCACATCAGCAGAAGGAGGTCCCAGGGACTTTACTCCCTTCCCATCATTAACGTTGATTCTACTTTGAGGAGGCCACTCTTCCCCAGTAATTTCTTCAATGCCTTCCAATCTGAGGGGCCTATTTCCTGGCACTATATTTGACAGTGCTCCTCTGCTATTCATAGGGGTTTCAGGGGCTAATTTTTTCAGGAGTGGGTTTCGTGGTCCTTCTCCTTAATCTGTTTTAGTCTGAAAGCTCAACTGAAACCTGTCCACCATGGGTGGCCCTGCTGGTATCTAGAATACCAGTGGCATAGCTTTCAGCATCACAGCAACATGTAAGCCCTCATAGCATGACAAGCTGACATTTAATTGGCAGAAACCTGGGAATGGGGTTTACAGTTGTTATAGTGACTGGGAAGGTCAAAGTGATAGCCAAAGGGGCTTGACGGAAGAGTAGATAGAGATGATTAATAGAACATGGCATCCCTTCTGGCAAAAGAGATGGAGAGACAAGGATATTGCTGAATATATGTAATTAAAAGAAACAAGAATGGATGAGTGAGAATCTGATGGAGTGCCAGGGGAAAAAAAAAAATCATGCTCCTTTGTCTAGTTCCCTGACCTGAGTCAGTTTTCAGCCTCAAAATTCAATGACTACAGAGGTGGACAGGTCCCCAAGACTGGCAACACTAACAATGTCTGGGAAACACTATAATGATTCCCCTGTCCTTACAAAGAGGGCCTTGTGACTATTTATTCAGATGACTATACACAGAAAAGAGAACGCTCAGACATTTCGAAGGCTCTTGGATACAGAATCTGAATTGGCATCTGTACCTGGAGTCCCAAAGTGTCATCTTCACCACCCCACTGGAGTGGGAGATACAAGGGCCAGGTAACAAATAGAGTCCTGGCCAAAGTCCATCTTACAGTGGATCTTCCCTATCTAGTTAGAAGCAATCTGGACCATTTGAACATTGTTTTGATCTTTTTTGATCTTTTACATCAATAACATCGTACTTATCAGTCAGGATGTGCAAGAATAGCTAGCATACTAGAGGCCTTGTTAAGATGTGTCCTCCAGAGAACAGAAAGTCATCTTTAAGGTGTAGAGTACCATATCAGTAAAATTTTGAAGAGTCTAGTGTTTATGTGGTATGCTGGGACATCTTTTCCAAAGTAAAAGATAAATTGCTGCACCTTCCATGTCTTGCTAGAAAGAAGAAATCACAGTATCTGGTAGGTCGCTTTAGGTTCTGAAGACAACATTTTCCTAACTAGAAACAATGTTCTGACCCATATACATGGCAACATGCCAGCTCTGAGTTGTGCCTGGCACAGGAAAGGAGTCGCTCTACTTCCATTACTCCCAGTGACCCACTGGGGGTCTTTGTGCTTCCTAGCCCGGCAACTCTGGGCTATGAAGGATTAGAAGTTCTGATCCCCAAAGGAGATCTTTCCAGCAAGGATTATATTAAATTAATGCTATGACTGCCACTTGAGCACTTTGAACTCCTTGTCAAGGATAAGTGGCCCTGATCAGGGAAAAGGTAAGGCTGCTGTCACAGTTGGAGCAGGGAGGAATGTATGCAGTGACCTACTTAGGCACTTCTTGGTACTCCTTTGCCTAGCTGTGACAATGAATAGCAGCAAGACCCACAGGAATTAGAGTTTGGGCCACAGAATCAGGGAATTCATTGGTAGAGGCAATAGCTGTAGAAAGGGGAATTTAGAGCAGAAGAAATAAGTACCACTTACACTCCTGAGATCAAATACAGCAATGGGGGCTGAATTATTGCACTAACTTCCCTCATCTAAGTTTTTCCACAGGAAGATAGGCCCATGGAATCTTTACCAAATACATATCGAGAAGTGAAGCCACGTGATACAAGGGGTGGACTGTAGCAGCCATGGAGGTGCCCCATTGGATTCCCTTTAAGAAAATACTTTCTAGCTGGGGATGTTGGCACATGCCTGTAATCTCAGCACGCAGAAATTAGAAACAGGAGGATTGGGAGTTCAACGCCAGCCTGGGTGACATACTAAGACCCTGTCTAAAAAAAAAATAAAATGAAAAGGACTTTCTGTTTGGCTGTCAGGAATGTAGTTCCCTCACTTGTTCCAGTGCAGTAGCTTCAGCATTCACTGTTATGTTAAGGTTAAGACTACATAATTTCCACGTAGACCCCAGACCCCAGACAATGACTTAGCACAGCATGCATACCTGGGCTTGGTCCTTTCTGATCAACGTGGGACTTCTCTCACAACTTTGCCTCCGTCTTCCCACTGAGTTGACTGAGACTTTCTCAGATATACAACATGACTTGAGACTTTTTCTGCTAGGCCTGCTTCTTCTCCCTTTGTCTTTCACAGCCATTACCTCCCAATAAACCTCTTCTACTCTTAACTGTCTCAGTATCTATTTCCCAGAGAACCTGATCCAACACACTGGGTGATAAAATAATGTAAAACAGAAAAAAAAGAAAGAAAACTATATATGTGTATATCTGTGTGCATGCATACACACACAAAATACAATTACAAAAGAAATTATAAATTTTTTTAAGGCTGGGGGTGTAGTTCAGTGGTAGAACATTTGCCTAGCATGTGCAAGGTCCTGGGTTCAGTCCCCAGCATCTGGACCAAAAAATAAATAAATTTAGTATGTATTTATGTAGATGAGACCTGGAAGAAGACAGGGGGAAAATCCTGGTTTATTAGAGTAATTGTTGTTGTTGTTAGGTGCCGTCGAGTCGGCATCCGACTCATAGCGACCCTCATAGGGTTTTCAATGGCAGACTGTTTCAGGATTGACTTGGGAGTGGATTGCCAGGTCCTTCTCCCATTTTTGCGGTGCTGGGAATTGAACTCGGGACCTCAGAGACTGCAGCGCAGCGCTCTACCAACTGAGCTAAATCCCAGCCCACATTAGAGTAATAGGATTGTAAATTAATTTTTTACATGTCCTTACTGATAACATGTTTATGCATTAGGCAAAAATAAGAAGAAAATAAGGACATTAGTTCTAAATCTACTTTCCACATCTTAACAGGTATGCATGTGTGAAGCCCTGGGGTTAATCCCCAGAACCAAGAAGAAAAAAAAAAAGTATGGGTTTTTAAGCAACTAAGATTGTGCTTCCTTTATAAAATAAGGATAATAATAGTGATAAGAAAGTGAGATTAAGAATATGAACACACTTTGCAACACTAAAAGTTGTGAAGTATTATTTTTATTTTTGGCCAAGATCCCAGATATGAGGAATTGGTCAATCGACAAATGTTTATTGAGCATCTGCTATGCATCAAGTACTATGTGCACTAGTTTTCTATGGCAACTATAACAAATTATCACAAATTTAGTGGCTTAAAACAACACAAATTGATTAGCTTATCATTCTGGAGATCAGAAATCTTAAAATCAAATTTTCATCAGGACTATGTTCCTTCTGGAGGCTCTAGGAGAGGATCTCTTTCTTTGCCTTTTCTAGCTTCCACAAGTCTCTGCATTCCTTGGCTCATGGCCCTTTCTTCTACCTTTAAAGCCAGAAGCATAGAATTGCTAAATTAAGTAAGTAGGAGGCCATTCGCCAGAGGCTGTCTCCATATTTTGAGTTCCTATGTAGTAACAAACTCCAACCTAGTTTCATATGTCAACAAACCAAAATCTAATTTAAGAATATAACAAACAGCCAAGTTTCAGCCAATGATAGCAGTCAACTTATCACACCATGCCCAAATAAGGCAGATACACAACCCTTGACCAACCAGATGATTTTTCTGCTTTGCTTCTGTGACAAGCCTATAAAAACTTACTGTGCCAGGACTTGGTCTCTTGTAATCCCAGCAACTCAGGAGGTGGAAACAAGAGGATTGCACTTTTGTGGTGAAAGGCAGTCTATATAACTTAGAGAGAGACCCTGTCTCAAGAAATAAAAAATGGGTTGGAGGTACACAGCCCAGTGGTAGAGCATTTGCAAAGTATATGCAAGGCCCTGAGTTCAGCATCCCAGAATGGCAAAATAAATAAATAAATAAATAAGCTTGCTGCTCACACTGCTAGGTGGAGCTCTCTGAATCTCTTCTGGTTCGGATGCTGCCTGATTCATAAATAGTTCTTTGCTCAAATACACTCTGCTAAATTTGTCTAAAGTTTTTGTTGTTGTGTTGTTTGTTTTGCAGTACTTGGAAGTTGAACTCAGGGCGTCACGTAAACTTTTCAAGCACTCTACCACTGAGCTGCGCCACCCCCCCCCAGGCCATTTCTTAACTTTTTTTTTTGAGACAGGGTCTCACTAAATTAAGCAGACTGACTCTGGCCTCAAACTTGTGATCCTCTTGCCTCTGCCTCCTGAGTCACTGGGATTTACAGGCATGAGCTACCACTCCTGGCTTGTCTAAAGTTTTTAACAGCATCTTCAAATACCTTTCTCACTCTGACCACCACTTCCATAGTTACTTCCTCTTCTCTGACTCTAAGGCTCATTCCTCCAGTTTGGAAAATTCTGATGATGACATTGTGCCAACCTGGATAATCCAGAATAATCTCCCATCCCAAGATCCTTAATTTACTCACATCTGCAAGGTCCCTTTGGTCATGTGAGACAAGATATTCAGAAGCACCTGGGGTTAGGATGTTGACATCTTTGGGAGGATAATGTTTTGCATTATTGTTTTGATATACACTAGAGATAAGATCTCATCTCCTCTGGAGATTCTATTCTAATGTAGGACAGACAGATAACACATGAGCAAATTAATTAATACTTTCAGAGGCTGATAAGTACTATGAAGATATTTTTAAAAAGTAATATGATGATGACTAGATATGGAGAGTGATCAGGGAAGTCTTTTTGAGGAGACGACTTTCGAGCCAGATTCTGAATGATTCGAAGATAGTAACAGATATTCTTCTGATGGCTCCATTTCTCCTGGAATTCTTTGAAGATTTTTGGTAAATTTGGGGCCTGTTAGTTGACTTTTACCCTCCCCAATCAAAAATGAGTTCTATTAAGCGGACTAGTTCCAACTTACAAAGCAAATATTGATTTGCAACTCCCACGCCAGAGATTTAAATCTTTCTGATTTCAAGTCAAGATCAAGAACCAACTCTGTCTCTGTCAGATTAAGAACAGCACCCAGCAGTGTTTTATGCACACTGTCTGGCATAAAAATCCTAAAATTGCATGGGTGGAGACCAAATTGGGAGCAATTAAAATCCTTAGCCATTTAAGTTTAATTCCTTTGGAAATAATTTCCAAAACCTCTTTTGAAAAGTTTAAAAGTAGGCCTCCATCAGCAAGGCTCTGATTCCTTGCTGAGTACTGGGCATAGGGAAACCAGGCCCTGGATGCTTCCACTAGATGGCTTGCACAGGTGCCTCACATTCCACAGCACATCAGGACTATGAAGTGGGACCCTCGGCCAACAGAAGAGCAAAACATCTGGCTTCACAAGGAAAAACCGGTCTCATGGAGGGAGTCAACCAGTTAAATGAGAAATTACAAAAAGTTTACAAAAATAACACAACATTCTCACCCCAGCCAACGTAATAAGACTTTTTGTTCTTTGGCTCTCCTCCCAGGGAAGGAGGTGGCTAGCTTATTCTAGTGTGTGACTAGAATCCTACAATGAGACTTTTTTATCTTGTCTTCCTGGGCCGTGCTTTGTTTTCCACAAAATAATTATTTTATTTTAGGGGTGGGGTTGTAGCTCAGTGGCAGAGCACTTGTCTGGCATGCAAACAGCTTTGGGTTCATTTCCCAGCAATACCACCACACACACACAAAAAGTTAAATTTCATTTCAAAGCAACTTTTTCTTTGGCTATAAAGATTAATTAAATCAATTTTATGTGTAAATAAGCATATGCAAATTAAACATCTAAACTGGTGATTATAAAAATTTCACCTGTGCCGGGCGCAGTGGCACATGCCTGTAATCCCAGCAGTTTGGGAGGCGGAGGCAGGAGGATTGCAAGTTCGAGACCAGAGGCAGTCTGCATAACTTAGTGAGACCCTATCTCAAAAAGTAAAAAAAAAATGGGCTGAGGGTGCAGCTCAGTGGTCCAGCACTTGCAGAGCATGCAAGCGCAAGGCCCTGGGTTCAACCCCAGTACCACCAAAAAAAAAAAAAAAAAAAAAAAAAAATTCACATGTAAGATTGCTATTTTTCCTTTTGGAAAACAGCCATGTTGAGGTATAATTGACCTACAATAAACTGTATAGGTATAAAGTGTACAATTGGACAGTCCTGACATATGTATACATCCATAAAATCCTGCTTACAATCAAGATAATGAGCATATCCATCCACAGAAATTGAGGACGGGGGGAGGGGTTGTTATTTTCTCTATCTTACCAGCTTACAAATTTGTACTTTAAGTAATGAGACAAGATGAGCCATTTACACAAAACAAAACAAAACAACTTTCTTAAAAAATGGGCAGGAGAAAAGCAATTTCTCACCCACTTGGCAGGTGATCAGTAGCTCATTAACCAAAATCAAGCCACTACACTGTCACTTCTATTTCTTCATTGTATACAGGTCTCAGCTGGAATGCAAAGGACTGAGAAAAGCACTCAGCTGGTGTTCCAGGCCAGCTTTTGGCTGCCCTGTATGGAAGCAGGAAGGATTTCTGCTCCTGGTTCCTTAGCAGGCCTGCCCTCCTGAGTTCACCCCAGATCAGTGAGCCCAGGGCTATGGCACATGAGTTCTTTCCCCATCTCTAGCTTATTCTTCCATTTGTTCAAAAGCCAGCCTCTTCTCAAGGTATCTAGACTTAATTCCTTAATTCTCCACTATTCAGCAATATTTATTGAATATCTACCCAGTGTTACCCCCACACGTCTGTTAGTTTGCCATACTGTGGGGGCTTGTGTGTTGCTATGAGGCTGAAAGCTATGCCACTGGTACCTCAGATACCAGCAAGGTCACCCACAGTGGACAGGTTTCAGCTGAGCTTCCAGACTAAGACAGACTAAGGAGGAATACCTGGCAGCCCATTCTTGAAATAACTAGCCATTGAAAACCCAATGAATAACAGAGAAATACTGTCAGACACAGTGATGAAAAATGAGCCCCCCAAGTTGGAATGCACTCAAAAGACTACTGGGGAAGAGTTGCCTCCTCAAAGTAGAGTCTACCTTGATGATAGAAATGGAGGAAAGCCCCAGGGAACTCCCTTTGCTGATGTGGCATGACTCAAAATGAGAAGAAACAACTGTAAACATCCACTAATAATTGGAACATGGAATTTATATAGTATGAATCTAGGAAAATTAGAAATCGCGAAAAGAGAAATGGAGCACACAAACATTGACATTCTAGACATCAGTGACCTAAAATGGACAGGCATGGGCCATTTTGATTCAGATAATCATGGGGTCTACTCTGCTGGGAATGACAAACTAAAGAGAAATGGGGTTGTATTCATCATCAAAGAAGACATCTCAAGATCTGTCTTGAAATACAATGCTGTCAGTGATAGACTAATACCCATACACCTACAAGGAAAGCCAGTTAATATGACTATTATTCAAATTTCTGCACCCACCACTAAGGCTACAAATGAAGATAGGGAAGATTTCTACCAGCTTCTGCAATCTGAAACAGGTCAAATATGTAATCAGGACATACTGATAATTATTGGTGACTAGAATGCAAAAGTTAGAAACGAAGAAGAAGGTTCAATAGTCGAAAATATGGCCTTGAAGACAGAAAGAGTGCTGGAGATCGCATGATAGAATTTTGTCAGACCAGTGACTTTTTCATAGCAGATACATTTCTTTGACCTACATAGATGGTGACTATACACATGGACTTCCTCAGATGGAACATACAGGAACCAAATGGCTACATTTATGGAAAGAAACAATGGAAAAGCTTCATATCAAATGTCAGAACAAGACCAGGTGCTGATTGTGGATCAGACCATCAACTGCTCACATGCAAATTCAAACTGAAACTGAAGAAAATTAGAACAAATATATGACAGCCAAGGTATGACATTGAGTATATCCCATCTGAATTTAGAGACCATCTCAAGAACAGGTTTAATGCCTTAGACACAAATGATAGAAGACCAGATGAGTGGTGGCATGACATCAAAGATATCATTGATGAAGAAAGCAAAAGGATATTAAAAAGACAGGAAGAAAAGGAAAGACCAAATTACACATCAAAAGAGACTCTGAAACTTGCCCTTGAACGTTGAGAAGCTAAAGTAAAAGGAAGACATGATGAAGTTAAGGAACTAAACAGAAGATTTCAAAAGGCAGCTCAAGAAGACAGAATCAAATATTTTAATGACGTGCAAAGAGCTGGAGATGGAAAACCAAAAAAGAAGAACATGCTCTGTTTTTCTCAAGCTTAAGGAATTGAAGAAAATATTCAAGCCTCAAGTGGCTTAAATGATGCAGGAAACAACAAAAGAAGATGGAAGGAATACAGAGTCATTATGCAAAAAACAATTGGTGGATGACCAACCATTTCAAGAGGCTGCGTATGATGAGGAACCAATAGTATTGAAGGATGAAGTAGAAGCTACCTTGAAGGAATTGGTGAAACACAAGGCTCCAGGAATTGATGGAATACCAATAGAGATTTTTCAACAAACAGATGCAGCACTGGAGGTGCTAACATGTTTATGCCAAAACATTTGGAAAACAGCTACCTGGCCAACTGACTGGAAGAGATCCATATTTGCGCCTATTTCCAAAAAAGGGGATCCAATTGAATGTAGAAACTACCAAACAATATCATTAATATCACATGCAAGCAAAATTCTACTAAAGATCATTCAAAAGCGACTGCAGCAGTATACAGACAGGGAACTGCCAGAAAATCAAGCCAGATTCTGAAGAGGGCAAGGAACCAGGGACATCACTGTTGATGTCAGATGGATCTTAGCCAAAAGCAGAGAATATGAGAAAGATGTCTATTTATGTTTTATCGACTATGCAAAGACATTTGACTGTGTGGATCACAATAAATTATGGATAACCCTGTGAGGAATGGAAATACCAGAGCATTGAATTGTACTCATGAGGAATCTGTACATGGATCAGGAGGCAGTTGTTTGAACAGAACAAGGAAACGTTTGGTTTAAAGTTGAGAAAGGTGTGCGTCAAAGCTATATCCTTTCACCATATCTCTTCAATTTCTATGATGAGCAAATAATTCGAGAAGCTGGACTTCATGAAGAGGAGCACAGCATCAGGATCAGAGGAAGATTATTTAACAACCTGTGTTTTTCAGATGACACACTCTCTTTGCTGAAAGTGAAGAAGATTTGAAACATTTAATGATGAAGATCAAGGAACATAGCCTTCAGTATGGATTGCGACTCAACATCAACAGAACAAAAATCCTTACAACTGGGTTAGTATGCAACTTTACAATAAATGGAGAAAAGATCGAGGTTGTCCATGATTTTACTTTACTTGGTTCTACAATCAACACCTGTGGAAACAACAGTCAAGAAATCAAAAGGTGCATTGCTTTGGGAAAAGCTGTGGCAAAAGCTCTCTTTAAAGTATTGAAAAGTAAAGATGTCACATTGAAGATGAAGGTGTGCCTGGCTCATGCCATGGTATTTTCAGTCATATCATATGGTTGTGAAAGCTGGACATTGAACAAGGGAGACAGGAGAAGAATTGAAGCTTTTGAACTATGGTGCTGGAGGTGAATACTGAATATACCATGGACTGCCAAAAGAACCAACAGATCTATCCTAGAGGAAGTGCAACCAGAGTGCTCCTTGGAAGCAAGGATGGCTAAACTGTGTCTTACTTATTTTGGACATATAGTCAGGAGAGACCAATCCTTGGAGAAAGACATCATGTTTGGGAGAGTGGCAGGTCAATAAAAAAAAAAGAAAGAAAGAAAACCTTCCACTAGATGGATTGACACAGTATCTGCAACAATGGGCTTAAACATGTATAAGATTGTGTACCTGGTACAGAATCAAGGAGTGTTTTTGTTCTGACTCATAGTGACTCTATGTACAACAGAGTGAAACACTCCTCAACTATGTGCCAGGCACATGATCTTTTTTATGTTTAAGCCCATTGTTGCAGACACTGTGTCAATCCATCTAGGTGAGGGTCTTCCTTTTTTTTTTTTTTTTTGTTTATCCTTCCTTTTTTTCATTCGTATGTCAGGTGCAGTCTAGCCATCCTTGCTTCCAAGGAGTACTGGTTGCACTTCTTCTAGGATGAATCTGTTGGTTCTTTTGACAGCCCATGGTACATTCAATATTTGTCTCCAGTACTATAATTGAAAAGCATCAATTCTTCTCCTGTGTCCTTTATTCAACATCCAGCTTTTTTAACCAAATAATGCAACTGAAAATACCATGGCATGAGCCAGACGCACCTTTGTCTTCAATGTGAAATCTTCTGCAACAGCTTTTCCCAATGCAATGTGTCTTTTGATTTCCTGACTGCTGCTTCCATGAGTGTTGATTGTAGAACCAAATAAAGCAAAATCGTGGACAACCTCAATCTTTTCTCCACTTGTCCTGAAGTTGCATACTGATCCAGTTGTAAGGATTTTTGTTTTCATGATGTTGAGGAACAACTCATACTGAAGGCTATGTTCTTTGAACTTCATTAGTAAATGTTTCAAGTCCTCTTCAGTTTTAGCAAGCAAAGTTATCTCATCTGCATAATGCAGATTGTTAATGAGTCTTCCTCCAATCCTGATGCCAAATTCTTCTTTGTAAAGTCCAGTTTCTCGGATTATTTGCTCAGCATAGAGATTGATGTCAAGGTACAGTGAAAGGATACAGCATTGATGCATACCTTTCCTGACTTTAAACCAGGCAATGTTTCCTGGTTCTGTTCAAACAACTGTTCCTGGTCCATGTACAGATTCTTCCTGATTACATAGCAGAAGTCAAAATAGACAGTGACCCCTGCTTTCATGAGCTTAACTTATGAGTTTCCTTTTGTGGGGAAACTAAAAGCTAAAACCTAAATTCTACCTCCAACAAGTAACTTGTGGTTTAATTTCCTTCTGCTCATAAAGACATAGAGGACAATCTTCTTTCTAATCCTTTTGCAATATGTAGATGCCCTGTTTCTTTCCCTTCTTTTGGCCATCTCCTAGCAGTTTATACTCTATTTCAAGTCCTCTTGTCCCTTTCCTGCACTGGAGCTCAGAACCTGGGGGCATTTTCTGAATTTTCCATCTGAATGTTGCCTCTACTCCCCCTTTTTTACCCTCTTTCCTCCTCGGGTCTCCACACCATTGCTCTGCCTGTGATCTTCCCGAGCTCCAGCTCTTCCCCTGAGTCCTCTGTGGGTTCTTCTTCCCTAGCCATTGGAAAGTTCTTTTCTTTTTTCTGCTACCCACTCTTTGCCCTCAGTGGCTCATTCACTCTCATGCTTTCCACTTCTGCCTCCCAAAGCAGACAGTTCTCAAATCTCTAAACACTGACCTCTCATCCATGTACCAAATCTGTATTTCCAAGTTTCCCCAGATCTACTGTACCCGTGCACCTCGCCGTTTCTTAGAACACAACCCAGGTGCACTAACTTCCCCAGTACACTGGCTCTCCTTTGCAACCCTACTCTCTGCTTATTGTAGCTCTCAATTCCCCCAATATTGGAAGGAGCAACTCTTTGCTTAGAATTGTACTAGAGATTAGCTATTAAGAAAAACTGCTAAAAGACTTTTGTAGCACTCAGGTCAGCATGAAGGAGATCGGGGGTTCTAACTATTGGCTGCCTGAACCATCTTGCCATGAGAAGTAGTGAGGTGCTGGCAGAGGAGCATATAGTATGTCTCCAGAAAGCCCTAAATCCACCTTCAGGAAATGTGGGAATGAGTTGGAATCCCACAGGACCAACAGTTACAAAGAAGTGAGGTTGTGAAGAACATATGAAGGATCTTCGGGGTAGGATGATCGCTGAAGAGGAGAGCCTAAAGGAAAGGCTTATCTAAAGCATATCCATCTGCCAAAAAAGAGCTGACTGTCTTGTGCAGTGAGTTCCATGTAGAGCCATTTTAGGAAGAAGGAGAAACAACTATCTTGCAACTAGAAAAAGATTTCTGTACTCAGGTGAAATTGATGAGAAAACAGAGAAAGGAGAGAAAACAGGAACTGAAGTTACTTCAGGAGCATGATCGAGAACTGTGTGAAATTCCTTACATGCCCCACTATGACACTGACCTCAGTTCCTAGCATAGAGGAGCTGAACTAGTTCAGACAACTTGTGGCAACTGTGAGGGAAACAAAGGAATCTAGGTGTGAGCAGTTTGTGAACATAAAGAGATAAATTATACTGGGCATGGAAGACTTAGAACATACCCAGACACAAGCTGTGAAAGAGACGTGGTGTGTGAAGACGAAGATGTCTTTTGTTTATTTTTGGAAAATATTGTAACACTACAAAAGTTCTACAGCAGCTGTAAATTCAAAAGACACAAAATGAAGCAGTGTATGAGGAGTTGCGTGCTCAAATCCAAGAGCTCTGGGACAGGTTGCAAATACCTGAAGAAGAGAGAAAATCTGTGGCCACGATTATGACTGGGTCAAAGACGAAGGTGCAATTAGATGTGGATAGGTTAGAAGAACTGAAAATGCAAAACATGAAGAAAGTGAGGCACAATAAAGAAGAATGAAATAATGTCATTTGCAGCAAAATGGATGGAACTGGAGAACATCATTTTAAGCAAATGAACTCAGGCCCCAAAAGAGAAATACCATATGTTCTCACTCATATGTGGGAGCTAAATCTAACTTAAAGGAAGAAAAAAAATACACACACACACACACACACACACACACACACACACACGATCAATCAGGCTTAACTAACAAGGAAAAATGAAAGCAAAGTAGAAAGATGGGGGAGGGGCTAGGGGAGCAAAGTTTGAAGAAGGGCGGAAGGGGAGGGGAAATAATGGGGAGGGATAAAGAGGGAGAGGATAATCTCAAATGATACAACAGTACAAATACATGGGAGGGGGAAAGGGACTATAAGCCATAAATGCATATGATTTTCTTCTTTTTCTTTTTTTTACTATATATTAGTCAAGAGGTTCTATAAAATACGTAAGCTGATGAAATTGTAACCAAAAGTGATATAATAGTTGCATAATGGAAATAGCAAAAGCTTTGTTACTCTGTACCCCACCAACATTTTTAAATAGAGGGGCTATAACAATAATTAATAATAATAATAATAATAATAATAATAATAATAATAAAGGGATTGAGGCAATTCAAGAGGAGCTAGCTCAGCACTGGCATCAGTGTATTTATAGCCAGGAGCAGAAACAAGCTTTAGCCCCTTACTACCCTGAGAACTACACAGAAAACCTGCTCCACCTGCATGAAGCTGATATTGTGTGGTTCAGAAACTATTATGGCGCCATGGGTATGGCTCAGAGGTTGAGCACTTGCAAAAAGCATGCTTATGGCCCAGGGTTCAACTCCTCCGTACCAGGAAAAAAGAAAAAAGAAAAGAAAAGAAAGAAACTACTATGAAGTTCACAAGGATCTCTTTGAAAGTGTCCAGGAGTGAGACGAGAGCTGGAGGCTTTTCTTGGAGTTTGAGAGAAAAGCTTCAGGTCCTCATTGATTTATAAACCTGGGTGGATATCTTCTGAAAGAAGAAAAGCAATGAGCCAAGCTCCAGATAGTACTTCCTAATTTGGAAGAAGAGTTGAAGACAGGGATTGAAATGTGGGAACAGGAGCAATCAATGGCATTTGTGTTGAATGGGCAGAAATTCATGGAGTGTGTGGCAGAACAATGAGAGATGCATCGATTGGAGAAAGAAAGAGCCAAGCAGGAAAGATGACTAAAGAACAAGAAGGAGATGAAGACAGAGATGCTCTCCAGTGGTGCTCCCTGGACACCCAGCTAGTGGAGAGGACTGGTTCCCAGCAGGTGGGACAAAGTGCGTAAGTGGAACACTGCTACTATGCCCAATGCTACAGCCAACAGCAGCATTTGGCCTGTCTTTGGGGGTACATTTTACCATTCCCCTATGTCTCAACTTCCTCCTCTGGCAGCAAGCCAGTTGTAACCTCCACCTGTTCTGGAAAGAACCACACCCCCTGCACCACCCCATGTTAGCAGGCCTGGGGCCAACAAGGAGAACCTGGAGCTCAGTGGCAGCAACCTGAGTGTGGGAACTTTCAAAGACCTCCAAATCTGATGCTACTTCTTGAATCCTCAATTCAACCAACATCCAGTCCTGAGAAGCCCTGACCAATCAGCCAGCTGTGGCTTCCTGTGCCTAGACTGGAACTTAATTATATAGGGGTTGTAGGACCCCAAAATTAGGATCTTCGAGGAGTGAGGCCCCAGAGAGACACGGAGACGCAAATCGATGCAATAAACATGAGGCTTTATTTCCGGCGCCGGGGTCAACCCTCCATAGAGTCTCCCTAGCAAGGGAAGGAAGGCGACCCCAAAGGAGAGGGGCTTGGGGTTTTTATACATTTTTAGGGGATGGTGGGAGGTCACAAGGAGACTTGTTCTGAATTAATTGGTGGGAGAAGGACAGAGTAGTCGGGGCGGGTGTTGATTGGGTAAGTCTAGAGGAATTCAAAGAATACTTTCAGGGCGGGCTTCTGGAAAATTTCAACCGTTAGGGTCTAGCTGACCTTCGGTCAGTGCATTCTTGTGGTTAATCTGTTTCTCCGAATCCTTTATCTGGTTTCTTTGTCCAGGGACCACCTGCCTAGGTCAGGAAATTGAAACCTACGCAGGCTAAATTACACAGAAACTTCTAAGCAAGCCTTTCAGAGACTTTAAACAATCATTGTAAGTTACCAGGTAAACCATATTAGGTTGTCAGTGAGTTCCAAGCACTCACAAGGAGGGGGAGGAGAGGACGATAGAGTCCTTCAGGGTAACTTTAGTGTTTTTTTGTTTTTTTTTTTCAGTTTAGGTGTCCAACAGTCACTGCATCAAATGATTTTGTAAAGCTAACCAGTGCAGACTGGGTCTATAACTGTCAGAGCGTTATTTAGTCAGACATACACATGTCCCATTTTTAAAATATAAATATATTGCCGGGTGCGGTGGCGCACGCCTGTAATCCTAGCAGCTTGGGAGGCAGAGGCAGAAGGATCACAAGTTCGAGACCAGAGGCAGTCTGCGTAACTTAGTGAGACCCTGTCTCAAAAAAAGTAAAAAAAAAAAAAAAAATGGGCTGAGGGTGCAGCTCAGTGGTCCAGCACTTGCAAAGCATGTAAGCACAAGGCCCTGGGTTCAACCCCCAGTACCGGAAAAAAAAAAAATAAAATAAATAAATAAATAAATAAAATATATATATATACACACACACATATATGTGTATATATATATATATATATATATATATATATATATACACACACACATATATATATATACACACACATATATGTGTATATATATATAATAAGGTGGGCTGGGATTTAGCTCAGTGGGTAGAGCGCTGCGCTGCAGTCTCTGAGGCCCCGAGTTCAATTCCCAGCACCACAAAAATGGGAGAAGGGCCTGGCAATCCACTCCCAAGGCAATCCCAAAGCACTCAGCCATTGAAAACCCTATGAGGGTCGCTATGAGTCTGATACCGACTCGACGGCACCTAAAAACAACAACAACAACATATATAATAAATTAAAATGTATAGTTATCTTTCAAAAAAGAAAAGAAAACCTGCCAGCTAAACTGAATATGAGAAAAACTAAAATAAATACATACTTAACTACAATTCAAGTTTATGGGATATGTGGGGGTAATCTCAACCCTTGCCCAAAAAAATCTAAGAAGTAGCATTTGACTTCAAAGGAAAACTTGCTACTACTAGGCTACAGTCAGAGGGCAAAGAGATCCTGTCTCAAAATAAAGAATTTAGAAAAGGGCTGATGGTTCAACTTAGTGGTAGAATGCTTGCCTAGCATGCAAGAGGCCTTCAATTCAATCCCTAGCATCACAAAACTAAAACAACCCCAAAAACCCTAATGACAAACAACCTAATAGAAAAGTAAACAAAGGACAGAAATAGGCAGTTCACAGAAAAAGAATAAGAAAAATGACTAACAAATATAGAAAAAAAAGTGCAACTTCACACATACTTGAATAGATGTAAACTAAAACAACTGCAAGATGTCATTTTTTGCCTATCAGATTGGCAACTTTTTTAAGTTTTGGAAATTTCTAGAGTTGCAAACTGTGAAACAAGACAGTTTCTCACAGTTGCAAACTGTGAGACAAGAGGCATTCTCAAATATTCTTGCTGTTGTTGTTGTTAGGTGCCGTTGAGTTGGTATCCAACTCATAGCAACCCTCATAGGGTTTTCAATGGCTGACTGTTTCAGGATTGCCTTGGGAGTGGATTGCCAGGCCCTTCTCCCATTTTTGCGGTGTTGGGAATTGAACTCGGGACCTCAGTGACTGCAGCGCAGGGCTCTACCAACTGAGCTAAATCCCAGCCCCCAAATATTCTTAGTAGGAGTGAAAATCAGCACAAACTTTTTGGTAATGAATTACTATCATTTGAAATACAAATATCAAAAAAAAATTTAATGAAATAGAAATATTCTTTGGCTTAGTAATAAATTCCACTGCTAGAGTAGCATATGAATACAATTTCAAGGCACAGCAAAGTGTATGTGTGTGAGTGTGTGTATGTGTATAAAGATAATACTCTCAGCATGAGTTCTAAAAGCAAAAATTCTACAAACAATGCAAGGGCCATAATAAGAGACTCAATAAACACATTATGATACATCTATACTCTGGATGTTAGGAGGAGGAAGTAGGTTTGTATGTGTTAATACAAAATAGGTTTGTATGTGTTAATACAAAAAAATCTCCAAAGATAGAATATTAAGCATATTTTTTTAAAGGAAAGGACAGATTGAGTATGGTGGCACATGCCTGTAATTCCAGCAGTCAGAAGGCTGAGACATGAGAACATGAGTTCGACGCCAGCCTGAGCTACACAGTGAGAGATTCTGTCTCAAAATAAAAACAAATACATAGGAAAAGACAGAGAAGCAAAGTGCAGAACAGGATGAATATGATCTTATTTATGAAATTAAATAGACACATACACATACATAACCTACAGCCGTACCACTGTGACATCAGATCTTGGAAGCTAAGTGGGGTCGGACCTGGTTAATACCTGGATGGGAGACAGCCCGGGAAAATCAGGTGTTGTAGGCTTGAGAGAAGGACCTGGCAACCAACTTCCAAAAACCAATCAGCCATTGAAAACTATGAATAGCAGAGAAGCACTGACAATAGTGTTTCACCTGTTGTACGTAGGGTCGGTATGAGTCAGACACTGAGTCGATGGCGCCTAAGAACAACAACAACATATACATATACATACATACATACAGGACCAGTTACATAATTTGTAGCCCGGTGCAAAATGAAAATGATGAGGGGATGCTCATTCACAAGTTTCAATACAACAAGATCAGCAGAGCATTAAGCAAGCCTGAGATCCTTCTGAGGGCAGCTTCTGTGCAACTGCACAGGCTACATACCCATGAAGCCACCCTTCTCTCCATCTACAGTTGATCTTTGTTATTTGATTCCATATTTGCCAATTTACCAACTCACTAAAAGTTATTTATAATTCTGAAATTAACACGGTGCTTTCATGATCATTCAGAGACATACAGAGAGAAGTAAAACAATTTGAGTCACTGAACAATTATGTTACCAGCTGAGGTCAGACAAGGTAACCCTCTGCCTTCTTGTTTCCCTCTTATACTATAAGCAAGTATGTTTTCTGTGGTTTATTTAGTGCCACACTTGTCATGCTTTTGCGGGGGAAGGTGCTTTTTTTGTTTAAAGTGACCCGTAAGAGTCATGCTGAAGTGCCCTCTAGTGTTCCTAACCCCAAGAAGGCTGTGATGTGTCTTACACAGAAAATACATGTGATAGATAAGCTTCCTTCAAGTATGAAGTATAGTGTTATTGGCCATGAGTTCAATGTAGTGAATCAACTTCTTGTTGTTAGATGTTGTCAAGTCAGATCCAACTCATAGCAGCCCTAAATACAACAGAATAAAGCACTACCCAGTACTGTGCCATGCACACAATCTTCTTATGTTTGAGCCCATTGTTGCAGACATGAAGTTTCTTCTCTTTATGAGTGGTGCCTCATCAGCAGAAGCCAGGGGCTTTATTCCCTTCCTGTCATTAAGGTCGACTCTACTTTGAGGAGGCAACTCTTCCCCAGTCATTTCTTGAACGCCTTCCAGGCTGGGAGGACACTAAATTTGACAACGCTTCTCTGCTATTCACAGGGTTTTCAATGACTAGTTGTTTCAGGAGGGGGCTGCCAAGTTCTTCTCCTTAATCTATCTTGCTCTGGAAACTCAGCTGAAACCTGTCTACTATGGGTGCCCTTGCTGGTATCTGAAATACTGATGGCATAGCTTTCAGCATCACAGCAACATGCAAGCCCCCATAGCAAAGCTGACAGATGAGGGGAGGTAGTAAATCAACAACGTATCTTAAATATGGTGCCTTTAAAATGAAACATATGTAAAATAATTTATGTATTGTTCAGTTGAAAATATTATGACCAGGCCGGGCATGGTGGCGCATGACTTTAATCCCAGCAACTTGAGAGGTAGAGGTAAGAGGATCATGAGTTCGAGGCCAGAGGCAACCTGCATAACTTAGTGACATCCTGACTCAAAATAAAAAATAAAAAAATGAGCTGGAGGGTACAGCCCAGTGGTAGAACATTTGAAAAGTATGAGCAAGGGCCTGGATTCAACCCCCAAGTAATGTGAATAAATAAATAAATAAATAAGGAAATTAAAAAAGAAGATATATGACAAAAAGCTTGCAAGAATCTACCCTGAATTTCCCCCAGGAGAAATATTTGCTAATTCAGTGTTCGTGGAAAGTTTATAGAACATAATAACTGTAAATAAAGAGAGTTAACTCTGTGTGTGTGCGCGCTTGTGTATACCTTTGCAGACCCAGATGGTAGAGAAGGGAGACTTATTTCTCATTTTATTATATACTATTCAACTTATTTTGTTCTAATTATAATCTTACTTTTGCTTTCTGAAAATAAATGTGAGGCCTGGCACAATGGTACGTGCTTGTAATCCCAGTGATTTGGGAGGCAGAGCCAGGAGGATCACAAATTCAAGGCCAGAGGCAGACTGTGTAATTTAACAGGATCCTGACTCAAAATAAAAAACAAAAATGGGCTGGAGGAGCAGCCAGCCTAGTGGTAGAACACTTGCACAGTATGTGCATGGCCCTGGGTTCAACTCCCAATTACTGCCAAAAAAAGAAAAAGAAAAACCCTGTATCTTTCAAATTCATCTCTTCCGTGCCGACTGTAACATTAAATAAGGCTCTCACTACCTCAGGCCACAATTACCACAACTACCTCTTAACTTCCTCTAATCTTTTTTATAATCTTTCCAGAAAACCACTGCCACATGGATCTTCCTAAAACATCACTTTCAGCATGTCATTTCCCTCTGAAAATCACACTTCCCTATCGCTTATTATGGCAAATCTAGCTGGTGGTGTGTCATAACTGCACCTTAAACCGCCTTTCTCCCCAATTCCAGTCTCACTGCCTGGCATCTATTCTCCCACCTCACCTCATCTGTGCCTCAGCCATGCCAGTTTCTGCCTCCATATC
This sequence comes from Pedetes capensis, assembly GCA_007922755.1. Taxonomy (NCBI): domain Eukaryota; kingdom Metazoa; phylum Chordata; class Mammalia; order Rodentia; family Pedetidae; genus Pedetes; species Pedetes capensis. The sequence continues at coordinate 23,865 of VMDO01003792.1, forward strand.
TTTGCCTATTGATCTCCAGAATGGGGCTTCACCTCTACTTTTACCCAAATCTTGCCCACTAGTTTCACTATTTCAGTGAAACTCTTCTGTATTTTTTCTATCATTTTCCCAATTCTTTCCTTCCTCCATTCCTCTCTCCTTTCCTTCCATCTTTCCTTCCTTCCTTCCTCTCCTCCTCCTCCATTTTCTTCCTCTTCCTTCTTCCTCCTCTTCCTCCTCTCCGCTGCCGCTGCTGCTGCTGCTGCTGCTGCTGCTGCTGCTGCTGCTTCTTCTTCTTCTTCTTCTTCTTCTTCTTCTTCTTCCTCTCTCCCCCCCACCCTCTCTCTCTCTCCCTCTCTCTCCATCCTCTTAGTGCTAGGGATTGAACCCAGGACCTTGCACATGCTGAGCACATGTTCCACCACTGAGCTATACCCCTAGCCCCTATTTTTCCCATTTCTGAATTCTTTCTGAGCTAAACCACCCCATGTTATTTAAAAATCTCTAATTGTTCTGTGTACTTAAAAAAAAAAAGTTAAGCACTGTCTATTTTAGTTACTATTCTAACTACTTTACAAATGTTACCTCATTTAATCTTCATGATGACCTTATGACATAGATGACATTAAGTACTATTATTACCCCATTTTTTAAGAGAGAAATCTTTGTGTGAGTGCATGTGTGGATTAAACCTACGGCCTTGACATGCTAGACAAGTGCTCTACCACCGAGCTATGTCCCCAGTCCTGAAATGAGGAAAGTGAAGAGCAGAGAAGTTAAGTATCATGGCCAAAGTCACACAGGCAGCAGCAAGATTCACACCCAGATAGTCTGACTCTAGAATCATGCTCTTAACTACTACAGTTCTATCTGTAGATTGCTCAAATGGATTAATTAGATGATAAGTTCTTTGGGAAAGGGAGACTATGTCTCTCATTTCTTCTCTTGAGACCCTCATATTATGTATGCTTAAGAAAATTTTATCAAATGCTTAGAGTTTTCTAGGCCTCATTTTTGTTTTGTTTTTTTTGTTTGTTTTTTCAGGTACTGGAGATTGAACCCAGGGTCTCGCGCTTGCAGGCTTTGCAAGTGCTGGACCACTGAGCTGCACCCCCAGCCCTTTTTTTTTTTTTTTTTTTTTTTTTTTTTTTTTTACTTTTTGAGATAGGGCCTCACTAAGTTACGCAGACTCTCTCTGGTCTCGAACTTGTGATCTTCCTGACTCTGCCTCCCAAGTCGCTGGGATTACAAGTGTGTGCCACCAAGCCCAGCTAGGCCTCATTTTTATGGAAGCCTTATACTCCTAGCCTTAGAAATGAACTTGGGACTCAGAAGTTGGGCCTTGACGGCTGGCAGTATAGCTCAGCAGTAGATAATGTGCTTAGCATGTGTGAGGCCCCGGGCTTAATCAACAGCACCCAAAAAGGAGCAGAGCAAAAAAAGAAGGAAAGGAGGAAGAGAGGGAAGAGGATAAGAGGAGGAGAAGAGGAAGAGGAAGAAGTCAGGTATTGAGGTAAGAATAGTTCCCTTGAACTTGCTAGCTGCTACCTTCTCTTCTCAAACTCCCATGTTTCTTCCATGGAGGGCCGAAGCCAAGGCCTTTGCTAACTTTAGCCTTCTTTTTCAGACTTTCCTCCTAAAGGCCTAGAGTACACTGAGTTCTATAGCCACAAGAGGGCGAGATATACTCACATTCTCCATTGGGAAGACACTCGGGTACAGGAGAGTAAAATGCTGTATTTTATTCATCCATCCAGCTCTAGCCCTCCACCCTATGACACTGGTTCCTTCTAGAATACAGTGGGGAAATGCACAGTTTTTAAAACCCCACAGGCCTAGGTTTGAATCTTGGCCCTACCACTTACTGTGTCACTTTAAACAAATTACTAAAGCTTTCTAAACTACAACCTGACCTTTGAACATGACTGTGTTATTGCAAATACAGCAATGACTAACATTGACCACTTACTACTTACCAAGCACCGTTCTAGTCTTTTATATATATGAACATGTGTAATTTTCACAGCTCTATGAGGAGGTGCTAGTATGTTCTTCATTTTACAGATGAAGAAATTGAGGCACATAGAGGTGAAATAACTTACCCAGTGACACATGCCTACCAGGAAACAATCTGGTCAACTTTTATAGCATCACTATGAAGACAAAAGTAATGAAATGTGTATACAATACCTGACACAGAAAGGCATTCTGTAATACTACAACATGGGATGTTGTTGTTGTTGTTGTTAGGTGCCATCGAGTCGGTATTCAACTCATAGCGACCCTCATAGGGTTTTCAATGGCTGACTGTTTCAGGATTGCCTTGGGAGTGGATTGCCAGGTCCTTCTCCCATTTTTGCCGTGCTGGGAATTGAACTCGGGACCTTAGAGACTGCAGCACAGTGCTCTACCAACTGAGCTAAATCCCAGCCCCCCAACATGGGCTAGCACTCTGTAAATCCTATTAAGATTAGGTTTGGAGCAAGCTCTGCGATGCATGTCTGTAATCCCAATGACTCAGAGGTAGAGGCAGGAGGATCATGAGTTGAGGCCAGGGGTAGCCTGCACAACTCAGCAAGGCCTTGTCTCAAAATAAAAAAGGGGGTGGACATTACCCTGATACCAAAAGTGGGCAAAGACACTTCTAAGAAAGATAGACGAATTTCCCTGATGAACATAGATGCAAAAATTCCCAACAAAATCCTGGCAAACTGAATTCAGCAACACATAAAAAAGATCATTGTTAGCTGGCACGGTGGCACACGCCTGTAATCCCAGTGGCTGAGAAGGCAAAGGCAGGAGGATCACAAGTTCAAGACCAGAGGCAGTCTGCATAATTTGGGGAGACCCTGTCTCAAAAAAAGTAAAAAAATGGGCTGGGGGTGCAGCTCAGTGGTCCAGCACTTGCAGAGCATGCAAGCGCGAGGCCCTGGGTTCAACCCCCAGTACCAAAAAAAAAAAAAAAAAAAAAAAAAAAAAAAAGATCATTGTTGTTAGGTGCTGTCAAGTCATATTCTACTCATAGAGACCCTCATAGGGTTTTCAGTGGCTGTTTTGGGATCGCCTTGGGAGTGGATTGCCACGTCCTCTCATTTTTGCAGTGCTGGAAAGTGAACCCGGGACCTCAGAGACTGCAGAGCATTGCTCTACCAACTGAGCTAAATCCCAGCCCCACAAAAGTGGGCTTCATTCCACAGATGCAAGGCTGGTCCAACATAGGAAAATCAATCAATGTAATTCAACATATCAAGAGATTTGAAAACAGAAATCACATGATTATCTCAATCAATGCTGAGAAGGCCTTTGACAAAGTGCAACAACCTTTAGTGATAAAAAAAAATACTAGAAAAGATAGACATAATAGGGAAATACTTCAACATCATAAAGGCCATTTATGACAGACCTACAAACAATATCATTAAATGGAGAAAAATTGAAACCATTTCCTCTAAAATCAGGAATAAGATAAGGATGACCACTCTCTCCTATTTTATTCAATATTGTGATTGAAGTCCTAGCCAGAGCAATTGTTGTTGTTGTTAGGTGCCATCGAGTCGGTATCTGACTCATAGTGACCCTCATAGGGTTTTCAATGGCTGAGTGCTTCGGGATTGCCTTGGGAGTGGATTGCCAGGCCCTTCTCCCATTTTTACGGTGCTGGGAATTGCACTTGGGGCCTCAGAGACCACAGCACAGCGCTCTACCCACTGAGCTAAATCCCAGCCCAGCCAGAGCAATTAGACAAGAGTATAAAATTAAAGGGATACAGATTGGCAAGAAAGAGATCAAATTATCCTTATTCATGGATGACATGATCCTTTACCTAAAGGACCCCAAAAACTCCTCTAGAAAACTCTTAGACCTAATTAACTCCTTCAGAAAAGTAGTAGGATACAAAATTAACACTCAAAAATCAGCAGCTTTCTTTTACACCAACTGTGAGCAGGAAGAGAAGGAAATTAAGGCAACAATCTCTTTCACAATAGCCGACCAAAAACTTAAATACTTAGGAATCAATCTAACCAAAGACCCTTAAGATCTCTACAAGGGAAACTTCAAAACATTAAAGAAATCCCAGAGGATATTAGAAGGTGGAAGGACCCCCTTTGCTCATGCATTGGGAGAATTAACACTGTAAAATTGGCTATACTACCAAAAGCACTTTATAGATTAAATGCAATTCCCATTAAAATCTCAGTAACAGATTTTGCAGAAATAGGAAAAATAATCCAAAAATTCACATGGAAATACAAAAGATCATGTATAACCCAAACAATGTGTCGGGGTTTGGCTCAGGCCAGGCAGAGGTCAGAGCTTTGCCCTGACACCAAGTGAGTATGGGGACCCACTGGACCGGGTTGGTGTGGTGGCCAGAGGCGCCAAAGAAGGACCTTGGGAGACCTTCTGGGGGAAACGGGAAAGGGAAAGTTTATTGAGTTACTCCCTAAGTGGGGTGCAACCAGCAAGCAGCCCCTGTAAAGTGCTAGCTCTAATCCTTGCAGCATAGAATGCTGCAGGCTCACTGGTGGTACAGCCCAGCCTTAAAGGCACAGCTACAAGCAGTTGGTGTTCTGCTGGGCTGGAGGTCCAGTGGTCTTGACTCTCTCAGCTTGCCTTCTCTGCCTCCCTCCTTCCCAAGGATGGGACGAATTGGGAGGCTCTTTGTGGCTTGCTTGTAGCCTTTGGTGCTTCAGGGTCCCTGGTCTTGACACATCGGCTTGCTTGGAGATCTTCTGTTGAATTGGGGAGTGTTGGATGGAGGTGATGGGGTCCGGACAGCAGTTGAGGGATGGAAACCAGTGAAGGGGTGAAGTGGGGTCTGGAGCCCTGCTTATATAGGCTCCCGGAGGGGGGAGTGTACTACGAATAGCCAATCAGGGCACATTCCTGACAGGTAAGGCAGGTAAACTGTCATACCTGCCAGGTAGGGGCAGTTATTTAACTGGTGTGCTAGGGACAGCCAATCAAAGTTGAGGTGGTTGAGGCTGGTCAGGCTGGTCAGGGGCCATCTTTGCTCACTTGATGGGAGGAGTAGGAGTGAGTGAGTGGAGTGTGGCCCTGGGGTCCCCTAGAGGTCAGTCCCTCAGGCTAGTATGAGGGACCCTAGTTATGGGGTGCATTTTTTAAAATCCTCAACACCAATGCAGGTGAGATCATAATTCCTGACTTTAAACTATACTACAGGGCTATGGTAGCAAAAACAGCTTGGTACTGGCACAAAAATAGGCCTGAAGATCAATGGAATAGAATTGAAGACCCAGAGACACACCCATGCAACTACAGACACCTGATCTTTGACAAAGGGGCTAAGGACACAAAATGGAAAAGAGATAGCCTTTTCAACAAACAGAGCTGGGAAACTTGAATATCCATCTACAGAAAAATGAAAACAGACCCATACCTCTCAATTTGCACAAGAGTCAACTCGAAATGGATAAGAGACCTCATCATAAAACCAGAAACCTTAAAACTACTAGAAGACAGGAAACACATTCCAACATATAGGCATAGGAAAGCATTTCCTTAACAAGACTCCAGTTGCTGAGGAAATGGCACCAAGAATTGACAAATGTGATTACATGAAATTTAAAAGTTTCTGTACAGCAAAGGAAACAATCAACAGAATTAAGGAAGAATGGGAGAAAATCTTTGCATCCTATACATCCTACAGAGGACTAATTTCTAGGATTTACAAAGAACTCAAGAAAGCAAATCCCAAGACAACAAATAACCCAATTCACAAGTGGGCAAAGGAATTGGACAGTTCTCAAATGAAGAAGTTTGTAGAGCTAAGAAACATGAAAAAATGCTCAATATCCCTAGCCATTAGGGAAATGCAAATCAAAACAACTCTGAGATTCCACCTAACTCCAATAAGAATGGTCAAGATCAACAAAACAAATAATAACAAATGCTGGTGAGGATGTGGAGAAAAAGGAACTCTCTTACACTGGTGGGACTGTAAATTGGTTCAATCACTTTGGAAACCAATATAGAGATATATCAGAAAAGTAAAAATAGAACTGCTATATGATCCAGCTATACCAGTCCTGGGAATATACCCAAAGGGAGACAAGTCATCATATCACAGACAGACCTGTATCTCCATACTCAATGCAGCACTCTTCACAATGGCAAGGATACGAAACCAACTAAAATGCCCATCTACAGAAGAATGGATAAAAAAAAATTGTGATACATATACACAATGGAATATTACTCAGCAATAAAAAAATGATGTAATTTGCAGCAAAATGTATAGAACTGGGGAATATTATCTTAAGTGAACAAACACAAGCTCAAAAAGAGAAATACTATATGTTCTTACTCACATGTGGGAGCTGACTCTTACTGAAAGGAAGAAAAAATCCTATACATAAGTTGATATGTAAAAATGCACAGTTAAACTTAGTGAAGAGGGATAATACAAAGATTAGAAAAAAGAGGGGAGGAAACTAGAAAAGGGAAGTGAAGGTTGTGGAAAGTGAGATGGGGAAGAGTGTTGGGGTACTCTCTGTTGGCCAGACAGCAGCTCAGGGTCTTCCTGTGGGACTGGGACTGGTCACCGGTGGAGAGGACAGAAGGGCTTCTGGAAGCCAGCTACAAAAGGATAATTTTATTTAACAGGAAAGGAAAATAAGGAAAGGAACAGGAACAACAGGAACCAGGATCAGGAACAGGCAGTAATTCTGCCTCTGGCACTGGGCACAGAGGCTATCCTCAGCTTCTGCCTCAGGCAGTGGGCCTAGAGGCTATCCTCAGCTTGATAAATGATCCAGCTGGTCTTCTGTCTCTGGTGGAGACTGTCCTCAGTTGCTTGTAGTTAGCACTCTGTTCTTCTCTGATGTCCGTCGTCTTCAAGGTCTCCATCTCAGTGATGATCAGGTAAATGATGCTAGCAAAGTGGAATGTGTTTGAGGAACAGCAGGCCTCCGATGATGGTGGTGGCATTGCTGCATCTGCATCAAGGCCAGTGAGCCCTCCTTTTATACCCTTTAGGAATGATGGTTAAACCAAGTTTAACCACCATAACTACTAATTACTGGAGGCCAACCAATCATCACACAGAGTGTGCAGCTGGGCAAACCAATCAAGATAGGTATTCTAATTTAGGGTGAACCAGGATGTCACCTTCTGGCCAACCAGGGAATGATCCTTAGTGACCAACCAGGAGGCAGAGTGAAGGTCAGGAGTAACCTATCATGTACCAAGGGGTTAATGTCACAGCCATATCTCTGGTACCCTCTTGGCTCATTTGAGGCCAAGAGGGACCCAGATGTGGGACAGGGGTCACTGGGAGCCATCTTGCTTTGGGCCATAGATTAGACCTCCAGGTGGGCTAGATGGACCTTATCCCAGTCATTTTTCCTTTCTATCTCCTGGGGCGATCCCATGTGCTGGAGGATAGATGTTGGTCCTCCAGATGGGCTAGTAGGCCCCTATCGTGGTGGTACTTTCTAGAATCCCAACAGTGGAGAAATAATGTAGAGGAGTAAAGAGGGAAAGGATAATCTCAGTGGAAATGATGCAACTTCATGAGTACATAGGAAAAATAGGGTAACATAACCCAAATATGCATGAGTTTTACTACATGTTAGTTGGAAGGTTCCATAAACCTCATAAGCTGATAAAAGTATAACCAAAAGGGATGTAGTAGTTGCATAATGGAAAATGCAAATGCTGTATTACTCTGTACCTCAACAACATTTACCAGTAAATAGGAAAAAGGGGGGATAGGGATGCAGCTCAGTGGTGGAGTGCCCTGGGTTCAATCTCCTATTACTGAAAAAGAAAGAAAGAAAGAAAGAAAGAAAAAAGAAAGAAAGAAAAAGAAAGGAAGGGAGGAAGGAAGGAAGGAAGAGAGGACGGACGGACAAGCAAGCAATTGAGAATATGTGGAATACTACGGGAATGGCAAGAAGGTCTGTAAGACTGGGGCACAGAATGCTCAGGGCACAGCCAAGGGTATGAGGACTAGGAAGTAGGAAGGGAGTGGACTTCGAATGCCCTCCTAGGCTTTTTATGTTAAAAGTTTAACTGAAGCCTGTAAGTGACTGGGAACTACTAAAGAGTAACATGGTGAGGTTCACATGTGAGAAGAAGGTGTGTAAGTGTGAGGTTAGATGTAGGGACTTCTCTTAGGAGTTTATTTTGATAGTTTAAGTAAGAAATGATGAACAGAGTCATGATGTATAGGACAGGAAAAGTCACAATGGGAGAGAAACAGGAACAGTAAAGACAGACATTTCTCCCTCTGGCCCTAGCAGCCAAATCCTTTTAGATGGCAATGAATGCCACTATCTGGCAATTATCTTCAGTCTGGATGAAAATAGCCTGGATATACCTCCTCCAGCACAACTTCCCCCAAGGGAAAAGAGTTATCTTCCATTTCACCTTTAGCCTGGGCTTCTGAGTGTACAAGCTCACCAACAGCTGTGTTTCCAGCTTCTGCTGTGGTTGTCACCATGAGACTGAGTTCTACCTGAAGAAATATGAAGGGAAGCAGTGTATACTTTATTGCAACCCTATTTACAACAGAACCAAATACTCCCCTACTCTGTGCCATCCCCAGGGCTATGTCAATGCTTCTCTGCTATTCATAAGGTTTTCAATGGAAGATTGTTTCCGGAGTGGGTTGCCAAGTCCTTCTCCTGTTTTTGCAATGCTGGGGATCAAACCCAGGGCCTCAGAAAGTGCAAAGTGGCACTCTACCAACTAAGCTAAACCCTACCCCACAGTATGGTTCTCAAATCCTATGTGAGGGAGGATACTTTGTTTGCTCGTTTTTTTTTTTTTCCCCCTAATTCATCATGGATCAAATTTTTTAAAAAATACACTACAAGGGAGTTAATAGAAATATGAAAATTTAAAAATATATATATATAATTAAGCCCAAAATGCCTTATCAAGATTTTAGTGAAGTTTATGATGTTAGAGTTTGGTGGAAAAGAAGTCAAGGTAACAGGGCCTTGCCCAACTAGTTACACTAGTTTTGGTGATCAACAAGACCTAAACTCCTGACAGTCATGTCCCATCTAGTACTGAGCAGGATTAGGGGTTAAACCTTCCTTGCCTTCAAGTGTGTTCTTTTCAATATCAACAGGCCTACCTCAGTCTTCAGTGATTTGAAACAGCATTGACATCACCTGTGCAAAATATTCTCCAATATGCTTTGTGAGAAACAGTAATGGGGAAATATTTGAGGCCACTCAGAGACACAGTCTCTGCTAAGTTAATTATTTTATTTCAGGGGGACACAGGCTGGAATCAGCTACTTTCAAATAAAAATTTAAATGATGATGTATTATATGGAAAAAATTTAAATCCTATAATTTACAATGGTGAAAAGTATCTTTTGAGATTTGACTGAGTTTTTATAGTACAAAGAGGTGAGGTGGGGGACTGCACTATATGTATAGACTCAGTGATGTGGCTTGGCCATTTTTAAGGGAAGAGTTACTTAATATAGTGCTCACTTAGTCTCTGTTTTTTCAAGTTGTGCTTAATGTCCAGATACCTTCCAAAAGAAAAGTCGTGAGTTTTGGTTACCATGGTCTCCCTTTCTCCTAAAACTGGCACTGCTCTTTTTTGTGCCGCTGGTCTTTTCCTTGGATGGCACTATTTGTTAACACCAGTTAAAGCATTTCATGTGTCATCTCTGCCTTGTTTCTGAATATGGTTTTCTTTTCTTTTCTTTTTTTTTTTTTTTTTTCTTCTTTTGGCGGTATTGCAGGTTGAACCCAGGGCCTTGCTCTTGCATGCTTTGCAAGTGCTGTACCACTAAGCTGCACCCTCAGCCCATTCTTTTTATTTTATTTTATTTTTTTACTTTTTGAGACAGGGTCTCGCTAAATTACTCAGACTGTCTCTAGTCTGGAACTTGTGATCCTCCTGTCTCCGCCTCTCAAGTCACTGGGATTACAGGCGTGCACCACTGCACCTGGCTGAGTATAGGTCTAATACTAGTTCTTGATAACTAAAGATTTAGGTTTATGTTTTTGTTTTTTCTACTGTGCTTAGGATCAAACCATATGCTATGCAAGTGGTCTACCACTGAAGTAAACAACACCTCCCACCTCGAAAGATCTTTTTGATTCTTGTTGATTTTCTAATATCAGGGTATTTATTTCCTTTGCTATGAACACTTGATCACCCTTTACCAAGTGGTGAGTTTGATTTTTTATATAAATTAATTGTAAAAAATAAAATTAAGCTAGTTGTGATGGTGCACACTTGTAATCCCAGCATGTGGGAGGCTGAAGCAGAAAGATCATGAGTTTGAGGCCAGCCTGAGCTACAGACTGCATTTATGGCTAGCCTGGACTACATAACAAGATCTTGTCTGAAAAAACAAGATAGATAGATAGATAGATAGATAGATAGATAGATAGATAGAAAGAAAGAGATAACCCAATTAAAAAATTTTTAGATTCATTAGATATGAGTTTACAAATTTTCTATAAAACTTTCTAAAGGTTTACTTTCTATTTCTGTTCTTATCTTGTCAATCACTATCAACAAATTCCACACCAACACATGTCTGTGGAGCTCATTTGGGGGATCCACACTTCCTTAGGTCCATTAAAACCTCCTGCATGCGCTCCTCCATGTCTTTTGCCCGACCCGACAGACCTTATTAACCTGGGTTCCTGAATGAATGGCTGTGTGGAGGAGGGCTATCCCACCATCTAGGAAGCAAGAAATTAGTCTGTTGTGTTTAAGTCCATATTCTTACATGGGTCTATTTGCTATAGCAATTGTTGTTGTTGTTGTTGTTGTTGTTGTTAGGTGCCGCTGAGTCATGTCCAACTCACAGCAACCCTCATAGGGTTTTCAGTGGCTGTTTCGGGATTGCCCCGAGCATGGATTGCCATATCCTTCTCCCATTTTTGCAGTGCTGGGAATCAAACCCGGGACCTCAGAGACTGCAGAGCGGCACTCTACCAACTGAGTGTAATCCCAGCAATTAGTCTACCTTAACTAACACAATAGGCTACTGCTGTTTCTTTCACAAGAGTAAATCTGTTTAGAAAGAAATTCTCAGTAAATGTTTGAAGTGCTGTTAAGGCTAAGAACAACCTATTAGGATGGAACATGGTAAATAGGCCCTGAATGTTCTCAGAGCAATGATCCAGTGTCGGAAAAATGTTTCAAGGTATGTTGGTATCTTAATACTAAAGTATTTCTGTAGTTGGCCTGTACTCTGTGGAATCTCATTTCACTGTAAGATTTCATTTGGGGAAATGTCAGAAAGTTTCTTGTAGGTTCAAATATTAAAATAATACAGTAGAAGGTAGCTAGGGGGATGCCTGGTATGTAGTATCTACTCAACAAATGCTGGTTGATTTTGAATGTCCAAGTGTTACTGAAGCAGGGTCTCTCCTGGGGAACTGGGATGAGGATGTTCTTCTCTACACAGAGGCATTTTTTCTAGGCTAAGATCCTCACGCATTTGTTTTGTGTTAGTGTCTACTGTGCCTTGATGGCAAGAAGTTATTCTTAATTATTACTTCCATTCTTCCTTCTATGGCCTCAGGATCCCCCCTTGTTCTCAGTTGAGGTGGAAAGAGTGTGGGCAACTGGCAGTGTCATCTATATCAGAGCCATAAACAGAAAGATGAGTATACAGAGAGCCATAAATCCATTTTCTCAGAACTGAAAGACCATAGTCCATAATGCCTAGGTTGACTGTTCTTTCAAGCAAGAGAACTGGGCCTCCAAAGAAAATGTGTAATGTTGAGGAAACTGCCAGCTCTCAGCACCCTGAAGGTTTATTTAAGTGCAAACTTCATTTACTTATTGACCTCCACAGACAGTGAATAATTCACTTGCTTTGCTGCTCTACTGCCAGAAGGCAACAGCGATCCACCTTGATCAACCTAAGAGTGGCACAGCTGTGGATAAGAGCCTGGGTTCTTTTGAAGGGTTTCAAGTCACTAAATGATTCCTTTGTAAGAAACTGCCCCATTTCTCCTGCACGAATTATGAAGGGGATTGTTTTCCTCTCAGAAGGAGAAGATAATGTGTTTTTTCCACAGAAACTCACTAATCTACAAGAAAAGTTAACTGAGGACCATGCTGGAGTAAAAATAAATCTTAATTTAATCCAGAAAAAAGGCCAAATACTTCTTGTTTTTAAATGAAGAACTTGGAACAGAGAAGTAAATACTGTAACTACAGCACAAAACTTAAAATCTACTTACATTTGTTATTATAATAGATTAAAGCAGGAAGGAAAATAAAGAAGGAAGAAACTGGAAAGCAAGTACAAGGCAAGAAAGAAAATGGAAATTCAGATAGTAAGAGACCAATAAGTGATAAGGATGGAGATGTCAAGAGGTTGACTGAATAAAATACCAGGGAGAGAGAATAAGAGGCAGAAAGAAAAAAGTGAAAGGGAGAAATAAGGAGAGCTGAATTTAGTAAAATACAACTTGTGGGCTAGGTGTTTTACGTCATCTCATGTTGGTTCAATGTGTGTAGTTGTTGTTGTTAGGTGTCATCGAGCTGGTGTCTGACTCATAGTGACCCTGTGTACAACAGATAAAACACTATTGTTAGTGCTTCTCTGCTCTTCATAGGGTTTTCAATGGCTGATTGATTTTTGGGAGTGGGTTGCCGGGTCCTTCTCCTAAGCCTACACTATCTGGTGCTCCCAGGCGGTCTCCCATGCAAATACTAACCAGGCCCAACCCTGCTTAGCTTCTGAGATCTGACGGGAGCAGACACCACAGTGCTACAGCTGCAGGCAGTTCAATGTGTAGTCATCATATATTTAATTTTTTTAGCCAGGCATGGTGACACATGTCTGTAATCATAGCACTTGGGAGGCAGAGACAAGAGGATCACTGCCAAGTTCAAGGCCAGCCTGGTCTACATAGTGACCTCCAAGCCAGCCTGGGCTACATAGTGAGATTTTGTCTCATTAAAAACAAAACGAAATAAAACAAAAGGGTATGTAAGCAGGGAAGTGATATGACCTGATGTGTGTTTTTAAAAGATCATGCTAGGGCTGGGGGTGCAGCTCAGTGCTATAGCACTTGCAAAGCATGCAAGCCCAAGGCCCTAGGTTCAACCCCAAGTACAGCTCCCCCAAAAAAAAAGAAAAAAGAAAAAAAAAGAAAAGGGATTGTGCTAGTTACAGGTCAGGGCACAGATAGGTATGGGTAGACAACTAACTTCAGAGGCTGCTGTGGAAGTATGGGAGAGAGATGATCTGGCTTGGATAAGAACAGTGGCAAGAAGGATGCAGGGAAGCAGAAAGATTTATGGGATTTTTTGGGATGAAGAACTGAAAGAATTGGGCTCTTTTATGTGCTCTCTTTGTACCTTATAGCTCTCTCATTATATTACATTGAATTGAAATTACCTGTTTACTTACCTGTATTTCCCTCTAGCCAGTCCAGTATGGTAGCCATTAATCACATGTGATTTTTGAGTGCCTAAAATGTGGCTAGTGCAATATGTAGGAGAATTAGAAAAACAATGCAAAACAAACAAAAAACTTGTTAGTAATTTCTTTTTTCCTTTCTTTTCTGCAGTACCGGGATGTTGAACCCAGGGCTTCATGCATGCTTTTCAAGTGTTCTAACACTGCACCCCCAGTTCATTTTTTACTTTTTATTTTGAGATAAGGTCTTGCTAAATTGTGCAGGCTGCCTCTGGTTTTGAACTTGTGATCCTCTTGCCTCTGCTTCCCAAGTTGCTGGGATTACATGCAGGAGCCACTGTGCCTGGCTACTTGTTAATAATTTCTACATTGTTGTTGTTGTTGTTAGGTGCCGTCGAGTCTGTATCTGACTCATAGTGACCCTTATAGGGTTTTCAATTGCTGACTGCTTCGGGATTGCCTAGGGAGTGGATTGCCAGGCCCTTCTCCCATTTTTGCGGTGCTGGGAATTGAACTCGGGACCTCAGAGACTATAGTGCAGCACTCTACCAACTGAGCTAAATCCCAGCCCAATTTCTACATTAAGTACATATTAAAATATTTTAGATATATTTGGTGAAATAAAATATATTATTAAAATGAGTTTTGTCAGTTTTCTTTTATTTTTTTAATATGGCTACTAGAAAATTTTAAATTACATATGTGGTACTTATTACACTCCTATTGAATCACTGATAAACAGTAAGAACTGAGGAAACTCCAGGCCTAGCACTCAACATATATGTATTGAGAGCTGGAAGAAGTGGTGCATGCCTGTACTACCAGCACTTGAGAGGGACAGGCAGGAGGATAGCCACAAGTTTGAGGCCAACTTGGTCTACCAAGTTCCAGGCCAGTCAGGGCTATATAGTGAGACACTACCTCAAAACACAAACGAATGATGCTTGTGTACGGAACGAAAAAATAAATTATAATAAGCCAGGACATTTGATATGTGACTATAGGTATATATTAATGATGGTGGCTTTTAGCTTCAATGTTGGACTTTTCATGAAAAAAAAAAAAGTTGATTTCTGAACCAGCTAGACCTAAACACTGCCCAGAATTTGGCAAAAAATTTTAGAATACTTGTGCGATTCTACTTGTCTCTAAGATTACAAGGCTATTCGTCTTCTTATAGATGTAGTTCACTTTTGGCTCAGTTAATCGCTCTGCAAACTGAGTGGCTCAGTAATTGAGGACCATCTTAAGGTGTGCATTCCAAAACCAACTACTCACACATGAAACAGTACTAACACATTATAATCTGTGAAACTCTTCTGAAGTTGTGACTTCATTTTCACCAAATAGCTCTAAACCTTATCAGAGTCTGAGCTTCTACTGAGTTCAGGGTGATTGAGCAAAGGGAAATAAGTCCAATGCCCGGTGGACTCAGTTGTCACAGCCAGTGTGAGTCTGAATACCTGCATGTCTTTGAACACATCAGCACTGCTCTTGAATTACTCCCCTACAGTTTTACATGAACTGATCTCAGTTGTCACATCATATCAGTAAAGAAGTGCAATCTCAAGAGCCAGTAGGGGTTTGGCACATTCTATCTCTCAGAACTTTTTAAATTAATTCACTAAAGTCTTTAAGGAAACAGCTCAGTAAATCTCTTCAACAAGTTTCCACAATTTAGCTGTCTGACAGCATTAAAATAAACTAGATCTCCATGTTTTGCTTCCATCTTTTCCAAGCATGTTAAAAACTGAATATAGCTAAGGGCAGAAACACAAAGAAAATCCAGGCTTAACTCCTCCATCAAATCATGTGACTCACTGAGTTCCCAGCACACACTTTTCTAAGGAATGATGTAATGGAAGCTGAGGCCTCTGATTGATTTAGACATGAATAACTTGAATAACTTGTAGAAATTTTTCCTCTCATCTGTGTCAAGTGAGTTTGGCTTTTCTCGTCTGTTTTTTTTTTTTTTTCTTTTTGGTACTGGGGATCGAACCCTGGGCTTCGCACCTGCTAGGCAAGTGCTCTACCACTGAGCTAAATCTCCAGCCCAAGTTTAGCTTTTCCAAATTTAGACAAACTTCTCAAGTTCCATGCTGACAAGTTTAGGTCCTACTAACTAATCAAGCATACCTTTTCCTCCTGAAAATATTAAATGATTCACATCCAAAGGTCAAGAGGGCTTCCCTCTGGTAAAAGGCTGCAGGATGGTCACCTTCCCACTGAGCCTCATCGATGAAATAAAGTCATTGTGCTAGAGGGTCCTCATCCTAGTGTTTTCTCTACTTACAGATTATAGGAAAAGGGACCTTCATTCATCCAACCAGTATTTATTGTTTGCCATGTGCAAAGCACTTTGGAAGATATAAAATAAATAAGACTAACATCTATCATTAAGTGAGTCCTACTATATCCCAGACCCTTTTAAATGCACAACTCTGCAAAGGACATGAACTTCATTTCACTGAAGAATAAAAGATGGTCCCTACATTTAAGAAGCTTATATTTTACAAAGATTTCTGGCATATAGTATGGTTACAGGCTATTAAGTATATGAAATCTTACATGATGTCTCTAATGAAGTTAACAAGAATGTCAGATTGTTTAATCTGTAGTACAGTAGCATCCTAAACTAAGTACTCCTCAAATGTTTGTTGACAGTGCGAACCAGGAGAAAGAGAAGCTGTTTTCTATATGCACTAAGAAATTCTTGTCACAGAAGGAAAAAAAAAAAAAAAAAAAAAAACCTTAAAATGCATGCAGCAGGAAAGCAAAATGTCCTAAATTTCAATAAGAAATTAACTAAGTTATTTACCACTGCAACTTTTTTAAATGACCTGAATTAAACGTGGGCTGAGCTAGTTATATAATCTTACCCACTTGAACCACTGACATACACTAGAAAGAAGTAAAACAAAAACTCAAAGTCATCACCAATGGAAACGTTCATTACTTACCAGGTGATGTTTTGGGGAGTAGGCCTCCATTTGGCAAAAATACTATCACACCAAAATCTTATTCTGGTGTCAAGTGAGGGCAGAAGACAGAGCCTGATTGGGGTGGGAAGTGTCTATCACAATGTAATTTACATGTACATTAATTTGAGAAAGGAAAAGGAAGTAAGAAAATCTATATTTTAAAAATCGCATTTTAAATTTTTCTCCAGGTCACCTCATTTTCTGCACTCCTACTACGGCTCCCTTAATGCAGTCCAAGGCCAAGAGATCACGACCAGCTGAAATTACCAATAAGAAAAGATGGCTCTTGGAAATCCAAGCGGACTCCAGGGTTCAGGGGACCTCAGGTCCCGCCCTCCACCGCCTGGAGCCAGCGCTCCCTCCCCTTCGACCCGGCTTCGCCTCGTCCCAGGACTGCCTTCTCCAGTCCCTGCCCCTCCTGCCGTCCAGTGGCCTCCGCCCCAATGCGTCCCAGACCCCAGCGTTCCCGCGCAAGTGGCCCCCTGCTTCGGAGCCCACCCTGCTCCGCGTCCAACGCCCTCTTTTCCCCTGAAAACTTTCTAGACGGTAGGGACTATTTTCTCCCAATGTAACCTTCCACCAAACAGAGGGGAAAAGTTACCCGAGCCTGTAGCGGGGCTGGGGCGACGAGGAAATCGGAAAGAGCTGGTGTTTATAACACTATGTCTCTGTTCCATGGAAAAGAATCATTGGGCTGCCAAGCAGAGTTTTGGTTGTTGGGTTAATTGTTCAAGGTACACGCTGATGCTAAATATTTAAGATGGAGATTTTAAAGAGACTTGATAGAAAGCAGATTCCTCTAGGCAAATGATTCTTGTCTTCAGATCTTGCAGTTCTTTCTATTGCCATCCCTCCTCCTGGGGTCTAGGTGCTTAAGTTCACCTCTAGGGAAACCCAGGTCCTCAAAAAATGACTTATTGAATCTCAGAGACAAAAGTCAAACCTAGAAACTGCCTTTTCAGGTTGCTGAATTCTTTCCGTAGTGTGGCTAGGTAAATAAATCTGCACTTGACGGGCATTTTTCAAGCCGGGTGGCAAAATCAGTTTGAAGGAGTATTAGGAAAGGAAGAGGAAAGGAAGAAAGGAAGGAAAAAAGCAGCTGGAATAAAAGAATAGAAAGCTATTACATAGTGAGGATCAGTGTTCTTTCATGAAACCCGAATCATGAAGAAATATGGAGTGCATGTTTTGCATGTGGAATACAGATGTAGAATTTACTTATTACTGTAGACTGCTATCAAAAATTTTTTTTGACAACCATTGCGCTAGACAGTAGAATTTTTTAAAAGGATACTTAGATTTGAAAGGTTTGAAAAGTCATCTAACTTATTCCTCTATGCTTAGACAGTATTTCATTTTAAGAATAGCACAGACTTTAATTATCTTCTTTGCTTATCTTCCCATCTCAACATTTACTGTTAATGATTTGTGAATAAGTGTCTCTTTAAAGCTATTATTTCAGTTAGGGAAGCTATAAATTAAAATAAGAAGGCAATTCTGCTAAGCTTCCATTTTTGCTTTAACTTCTTTTCTGCCCTGTCACGTGAGCAGTGGATTCCTTCCAAATGTACCAAAAGTACAGCCTCCAGTGCAGGCCCAGAGAAGCCTGGGCTACTACACTATCGTGAGATCACATACCTGGCCATGCAGCTATTTTATTTTTAAAATTTAATATTTATCTCAGTCTCTCTTTTTCCCTTTTTTGTAGTTTTTGGGGGTATAAAATAGTGCTTCACACATACTTTGCAAGTGCTTGACCACTGGGATGCACCCCCATTTTTTATTATTTTATTTTGAGACAAGGTCTTGCTAAGTTATGCAGGCTGCCTCGGGCCTCAAACTTGCAATCCTTCTGCCTCAGCCTCACAAATTGCTGGGATTACAAGCATGTACCATGGGTGGCCCCCCCTTTTTACTTCTAAGAATTTGTCTTTCTGTATGTTGTTGTTAGGTGCTGACTCATATCAAACCTATGTACCACAAAACAAAACACTACCCCACACTGTGCGGTGCTCAGCACTATTGTCAATGCTTCTCTGTTATTCATAGAGATTCAATGGCGATTGTTTTGGAAGTTGGGTGCCAGTCCTTCTCCCAACCCTACAGCACCCAGTATTCCCAGGTGGTCTCCCATCCAAGGACTAACCAGGCCAGACCCTGCTTAGCTTCCAAGATTGGCAGCCATGCTGGTACAGCTGCAGGCATATGAAAATTTGAAATGCTTGAATTTGATTTTTGTCCCTTCTCAGTAGGGGAGTTCACTGTTGTTCTAACCAGTGCTATAATTTGTGACCAAATTATCTATATTTACATCCATCCCTTCTCTGCCCCCTGACACATACTCATTCCTGCCACTTTTATTAGTTCACCATTTAGATTAGAAGGCCCATGTGTATGTGTGGATGGGAGTGCTGATTGCAGAAAAACACTCCCCACTGTCAATAATGGGTCACTATTAATAATATCAAATGGTGATGACATCAACAATAACGATAACATTCACTGTTGTATTAATAGCTAACATTTACTCAGCACTTTTCTGAACTAAGTTCTTCCATGCCTTAATTCAATGATTTCACCTAGTAACTCTTTCTTGTAGTGGAAACAGCCTTAGATGAGTTGAAGTGCTAGTTAGTGGTTCAGGCAAGGTTCACATTCAAGTGTTCTGACGCCCTTGTCTCCCATTACACAAATAGACAGGCCCCTTCATCTGCTACCTGGTTTTCCTTTCACTTTCTCTCACCAACTTATTGAATACTGGGCCTGAGCGTTTGCTTATGAAGGCCTCCTGCCTAAAAAGCGATATGACATCAATGAGATAGTTTATATGCCTTGAAGTTTTGCCTTGTTAACTGGCATCTCAAGTACACCAAGAAAACTCGGCAGATATCCTTGACTACCAGATAGAAAGCGCTCACTGGGAACATGGACTGAGGAAGGGGAACCACTCTCAGAACACCTTGGGTAAAATATTCAGGTTGCTGTATAAATGTGATGCTTGGGAGAAAGGAAAAGAAAATGCTGTGAACTTATTCAACATATTTTATTTCTATTTGTTCAGCACTCGATTTCATCACAAATTAAGTCTGCAATTCAGGTAGTTGTTCAACATTTTGAGATTCGATTCCAACAATAAATTTTGGAGTCTGATATATGGGGGTCATGGGGCAGCTGTTGATGTTTGAATGGGAAGAACAGGATGGAGAGAATTTGAGAGGAATTAGAAAAGTAGTATTTTGAGCCACGTGGTCTACACTTGTAATCCAAGTGACTTAGAAGGCTGAGGCAAGAGGATGGAAAGAAAGTACAAGGCCAGAGGCAGCCTGTACAACTTAGAAAGATCCTGTCTTTTAAAGGGGGGTTTGGGGGTACAGATCAGTGGTATAACATTTGCTTAGCATGCATGAGGCTCTGGGTTCAACCCTAGAATTAAAAAAAAAAAAACAAAAAAAACTCTGTAACTTTCTCCAGTTGAAAGAATTAAACACGGAGGACTTTACTTAGGGAGTTCTCCCAAAGCGTACATATGCCTGCCAAGCCATGATACCTGCAGCTCAATGCTGGAAAGACATGGAGGGAAGGAAGTAGGGAAAACCTGTGTTTTCTGGTCCTGGGGGATCATGGGAAGAAGGAGAGAGAAAAAATAATAAAAGGAAAAGTGTTAAACACCTGTCCTGATTTCTCTTCTTCAGGATTCTGTCTAGAGATGAGGAGGTGAACAGATAACTAGAGGGAACGGGGACTTGTTCCCATTCCAACCTCTTCAAGGAAGCACAGATATTCTGTGTCCTCCTGTGTCATAACCTATCAAAGTGTAAACTCTTCTCAGGCACAGGAGGCCCTGGGATCTCACTTTCCTGAGATGGTGTCAGTGAGAGCCACAATGGCTGAGAGTCTGGTTGAGGTGCTTGCTGAAGGAGATAGCCTTAGTAAAGTACCATCTCCTCCACCACTCCAAGGCATCTTTAAGACAAACTGTAGAGGAGCCTGTAGAACTAGAGAGCAGAGGGATGTAGAGAGAGAGCCACAATCTGGGCAACCTAAGAGAGGCCAGCTCACGAGTTGTATCCATGTGCTCTGGAGCAAGTGCAGAAAGGACACTGTCCCAGAGGGTAGAGGAGTCAAGCACTGCACTTGGGGGTCCTTGGATTCTTCTCCTTTGTCATGTGTTTCATAAATCATGCTTGGGTACCACCTTAGGGCAAAGATTGGGATGAATGTCTAAGAATGCTAAGCAAACCAAATGTTATTTTACCTAAAGAAATTGTTTAAATTATTGGATGAAACTGCACTCTTTGCTTTTCTTTAAATAATTTTGAAAGAATGATAATGGAATTTTTGAGAGCCATAAAAAAATCAAGAAGTAATATAGGAAATCTTTATACCTGTCATTTAGTAAAAACAAAAAAAAAAATAAAAATAAATAAAAAATTGCCAATACAGTTGAAACTTCCAGTGTATTACTCCACAAAGTATTATGCTACTTTTACTGGGTTGAATGATGTGAAATTGTCAATGTTGTTGTTGTTGTTAGGTGCCGTTGAGTCGGTATCCGACTCATAGCGACCCTCTGTACAACAGGGGAAACACTATTGTCAGTGCTTCTCTGCTGTGCATAGGGTTTTCAATGGCAGATTGATTTTTGGGAGGGGGTTGCCAGGTCCTTCTCCCAAGCCCACAGCTTCTGGTATTCCCAGGTGGTCTCCCATCCAGGTACTAACCAGGCCCGACCCTGCTTAGCTTCCGAGATCTGACGGGATCGGATTCCACAGGGCTACGGCTACAGGCCAGAAATTGTCAATAGTGGATCATTTTTGACTTACCAAAAAAACCTCATCAATTTTAAATGATTCAACTTAATATTTTATTTCAGTTTTGTGGGTTTTATCAATATCTTTCTCATTGTGTTGCCCATTTAGAATGCTTTTCTCCCTTTTCCTCATATATCCCTATATTATCTTGTCGGGGTTCGGCTCGGGCCTGGCAGAGGTCAGAGCCTTGCCCTGACACCACGTGGGTATCAGGGACCCACTGGACCAGGTTGGTGTAGTGGCCAGAGGAGCCAAAGAAGGACCTTGGGAGACCTTCTGTGGGAAACAGGAGAGGGAAGTTTATTGGGTTACTCCCCAAGTGGGGAGCAACCAGCAAACAGCCCCTGTCAAGTGCTGAAGTGCTAGCTCTAAGCCTGTAGCATAGAATGCTGCAGGCTGAGTGGTGGAACAGCTCAGCCTTAAAGGCACAGCTACAGGCAGCCAGTGTTCTGCTGGGCTGGAGGTCCAGTGGTCTTGACTCTCTCAGCTCGCCTTCTCTGCCTCCCTCCTTCCCAAGGATGGGAGGAATTGGGAGGCTCTTCCTGGCTTGCTTGTAGCCTTTGGTACTTTGGGGCCCCTGGTCTTGATGTGTCAGCTTGCTTGGAAATCTTCTGCTGGATTGGGGAGTGCTGGATCAAGGTGATGGGGTCGATGAGAGATGATGGGTGAAGGGGGTCTGGGTCCTTGCTTATATAAGGTCCTAGAGGGGGGCATGTACTGGGGTTAGCCAATCAGGGCACATACCTGACAGGTACAGCAGGTGAACTGTCATAACTGCCAGGTAGGGGCAGTTATTTAACTGAGATGCTGGGGTAGCCAATCAGAATTGAGGTAGTTGAGGCTGGTCAGACTGGCCAGGGGCCATCTTTGCTCACTCCATGGGAGGGGTAAGAGTGAGTGAGTGGGATGTGGTCCTGGGGTCATCTAGGGGTCAGTCCCTCAGGCTAATATGAGGGACCGTAGTTATGGGGTGGATTTTAAAAATCCCCTACATTGTCTATTCTTTAAGACAAGGTCTGTGGCTCACTCCTTTCAAAAAGTTTTCACTAAAAACTCAAACCTGTATAGAACTTTCCTTTCTACTTCCAGAAAGTACATTCAGCATCATTTTATATGTCGTATTCTTTAATTTTCTGGAAATTTTTGCAATTGGAAAAACTATGTTAACTATGCTATTTTATTAAGTAATGTGGAAGAAATAATGGGCTTTTACTAAACAATGATTGATGAAGGACAATAAACTACTTATTTCTTGGAAGTTATTACCTCAAGCATCTATAGCTATCCCACCCTAGTGTCTGATCCCATCCGACTTTGGAAGCTAAGCAGGGTGGGGTCTGGTTAGTCCTTGGATAGGAGACCACTTGGGAATACTGGGTGCTGTAGGCTTGGGAGAAGGACCTGGCAGCCCACTCCCAAAATAATCAGCCATTGAAACCTATGAATAGCAAAGAAACACTGAGAATAGTGCCAGGCATGGCACACTGTTTCATTTTGTTGTACATAGGGTCACTGTGAGTTGGACCTGTCTCCACAGCACCTAATAGCAACACTTACCTCAAGCAATTTTATAATAAATGTTCTAGCCCAAGATCTCAACTAGTTAGAAGAGATACTCTAAGATAGAGAAATGTGCTAAGAAGCAGAATAAGAAACCTGTCATCCATGAGTAAAGTCAAATTTTATCATGATCCATTAAATACTTGTATTCTGATTTAGAATATTTTAAGAACTAATAATAAAAGCTACCATTTATGGAGTAACTACTATAAGCCATGTACTGCCCTGGGAAATTTGTTATATCTTTTAAGAAGCAACCCTTGTTGTTGTTGTTAGGTGCCGCCAAGTAGAGTCCGACTCATAGTGACCCTATGTACAGCAGATCGAAACACTTGCCGATTCTGTGCCAGGCAAATGATCTTATTTATATTTAAGCCCATTGTTGCAGATACTGTGTCAATCCATCTGGTGAAGGGTTTTCCTCTTTTGCGTTGATCTGCCACTCTCCCAAACATTATGTCCTTCTCCAGGGATTGATCTCTCCTGAATACATGTCCAAAATATGTAAGACGCAGTCTAGCCATTTTTGCTTCCAAGGAGCACTCTGGTTGCACTTCTTCTAGGACAGATCTGTTGGTTCTTTTGGCAGTCCATTGTGTATTCAATAGACATCTCCAGCACCACAATTCAAAAGCATCAATTCTTTTTCTGTCTCCCTTGTTCAATGTCCAGCTTTCACAACCATATGATGCGACTGAAAATACCATGGCATGAGTCAGATGCACCTTCGTCTTCAGTGTGACATCTTTGCTTTTCAATACTCTAAAGAGATATTTTGCCACAGCTTTTCCCAGAGCAATGTGTCTTTTGATTTCTTGACTGCTGCTTCCACAGGTGTTGATTATAGAGCCAAGCAAAGCAAAATCTTGGACAACCTCAATCTTCTCTCCATTTATTGTGAAGTTGCATGCTGACCCAGTCGTAAGGATTTTTGTTTTGTTGATGTTTAGTTGTAACCCATATTGAAGGCTATGATCTTTGATCTTCATCAGTAAATGTTTTAAATCCTCTTCACTTTCAGCAAGCAGAGTTGTGTCATCTGCATAACGGAGGTTGTTAATGAGTCTTCCTCCAATCTTGATGCCACGTTCTTCCTCATAAAGTCCAGCTTCTCGGATTATTTGCTCAGCGTATAAATTGAAGAGATAGGGTGAAAGTATACAGCCCTGATGCACACCTTTCTCAACTTTAAACCACTCAGTGTTTCCTTGTTCTATTTGGACAACTGCCTCCTGGTTCATGTACAGATTTCTCATGAGCACAATTAGGTGTTCTGGTATTCCCATTTTCCGAAGTGTTACCCATAATTTGTTGTGATCCACACAATCAAATGCTTTTGCATAGTCAATAAAACATAGATAGACATCTTTCTGATATTCTCTGCTTTCAGCTAATATCCACCTGACATGAGCAATGATGTCCCTGTTTCCCCACCCTCTTCTGAATCCCACTTGATTTTCTGGTAATTCCCTGTCTATATACTGCTGCAGTCGCTTCTGAATGATCTTTAATAGAATTTTGCTGGTGTGTGATATTAATGATATTGTCCGATAGTTTGCATATTCAGTTGGATCCCCTTTTTTGGGAATAGGCACAAATATGGATCTCTTCCAGTCAGTTGGCCAAGTAGCTGTTTTCCAAATCTGTTGGCATAAACATGTTAACACCTCCAGTGCTGCATCTGTTTGTTGAAACATCTCTATTGGTATCCCATCAATTCCTGGAACCTTGTGTTTTGCCAGTTCTTTCAAGGCAGCTTTCACTTCGTCCTTCAACACCATTGGTTCCTCTTCATATGCAACCTCTTGGAATGGTTGGTCATCTACCAATTCTTTCTTGTATAATGACCCTGTGCATTCTTCCCATCTTCTTTTGATGTTTCCTGCATCATTTAATATTTTCCCTGTAGAATCTTTCACTATTGCCACTCGAGGCTTGAATTTTTTCTTCACTTCCTTAAGCTTGAGAAACACAGAGTGTGTTCTTCCCTTTTGGTTTTCTGCCTCCAGCTCCTTGCACATGTCATTATAATATTTGTTTTTGTCTTCTTGAGCTGCCTTTTGAAATCTTCTGTTTAGTTCCTTAACTCCATCATGTCTTCCTCTTACTTAGGCTGCTCGACATTCAAGGGCAAGTTCTAGTGTCTCTTTTGACATGTAATTTGGTCTTTTCTTTTTTTCTTGTCTTTTTAAGAACTTTTTGCTTCCTTCTTGAATGACATCTTTTATGTCATGCCACAACTCTTCTGGTCTCCTATCATTTGTGTCTAATGCATTAAACCTATTTTTGAGGTGGTTTCTGAACTCAGGTGGGATATACTCAAGGTCATACCATGGCTCTCATATACTTGTTCTAATTTTCTTCAGCTTCAGTTTGAACTTGCATATGAGAAGTTGATGGCCTGATCCACAGTCAGCACCTGGTCTTGTTTTGACATTTTGTACAGAGCTTTTCCATTGTCTCTTTGCACATATGTAGTCAATTTGATTCCTGTATGTTCTGTCTGGTGAAGTCCATGTGTATAGTCTCTGTTCATGATGTTGAAAAAATGTATTTGTAATGAAAAGGTCATTGGTCTGACAAAATTCTACCATGCGATCTCCAGCTTCATTTCTGTCACCAAGACCATATTTTCCAACTACTGAGCCTTCTTCTTTGTTTCCAACCTTTGCATTCCAGTCACCAGTGATTATCAATATGTCTTGATTGCATGTTTGATCTATTTCAGATTTCAGAAGCTGATAGAAGTCTTCCCTTTCTTCATTTGTGGCTTTAGTAGTGGGTACATAAATTTGTATAATAGTCATATTAACTGGCCTTCCTTGTAGGGGTATGGATATTATTCTATCACTGACAACATTGTATTTCTTTTTTTTATTGGAAATTTTTAATGTACATCTTAAACAACATTGTATTTCATGACAGATCTTGAAATGTCTTTTTTGATGATGAGTGCAACCCCATTCCTCTTTATCATTCCCAGCATAGTAGACCATATGATTGTCTGACTCAAAATGGCCTATGCCAGTCCATTTTAGCTCACTGATGCCTAGAATGTCAATGTTTATGCACTCCACTTCTCTTTTAACGATTTCTAATTTTCCTAGATTCATACTATGTACATTCCATGTTCCGATTATTAATGGATGTTTACAGTTGTTTCTCCTTGTTTTGAGTCATGCCACATCAGCAAATGGAGGTCCCTGGGGCTTTACTCCATTTCCATCATCATGGTAGACTCTACTTTGAGTAGGCAACTCTTCCCCAGTAGTCTTTTAAGTGTCTTCCAACCTGGGGGGTTCATCTTCCGGCACTATATCTGACAGTGTTTCTTTGATATTCATAGGGTTTTCAATGGCTAGATGTTTTGGGAGTGCTTCACTGGTGCCTCCTCCCTAGTCTGTCTTAGTCTGGAAGCTCAGCTGAAAAACCTGTCCACCATGGGTAACCTTGCTCATATCTGAGGTACCAGTGGCATAGCTTTCAGCCTCATTGCAACACACAAGCCCCCACAGTGTGGCAAACTGACAGATGGGGGGGGGGAAGCAACCCTAGGCAGGGTTTAATGGCAAACACCCATAACTCCTCAGGAGTCTGAGGCAGGGGGATCACAAGTTTGAGGCCAGAAGCAGCATCTGTAACTTGGCCAGACTCTCTCTCAAGAAAAAAAGTAAAAAATAGGCTAGGGATGCAGTTCAGTGGTAGAGTGCTTGCAAAGCATGTGTGAGACCGTAGGTTCAACCCCTAAGTACAGCAAAAATAGAAAGAATGAAAACACTGTACAATGTAGGTTGCACAGTTTCCTCCTCCTCCTTCTCTGGTCCAGTTCTGGAGCAGGAACCTCACACACTAGGGGACTGGCAAGGCATGACTGGAGACCTATGGAGTCAGGGACTGCAGGCCTGGGGATGCCTTTGGTACAGGTTTTATTGTACAGCTCCTGTTAAAGAGATAAAACCCCCAAGCCTGCCCCCCGAGGTAGCCAGCTCCCAGGGCCCCGCCCTTTGGGATGACAGAAGTGAAGTGACACTCTGGCTCTGGCCTATGACAGCTCCCACTGAAGGCCTGGTTCTTCTCCACTGGTCCGGGTCTCTGCGAAGGCTGGCCTCTTGTGAGGTGGTCCTGGATAATCTCCACCCCAGTTGGACAATGGAGTGGCAGGAGCGCAGTCTGCAATGGTATGGCGACTACTGCACAGCTCAGGTGGTCAAATGATGGAATGGCTGCAGCTCTAGCCAATGGCATGGACTTGTGATGGAATGACATTCTGAGTGCCTTGTGCACTGTCCTTATGTAGTCTTAGGGTAACTGCCTCAAGATGGCAGTTATGGCAACCAACCAATCACACGAGGGCCCAAGGGTCTGGACACAACCAGTGAGGAGTAATATTCAATCACTCGAGGCCATCTTGCCTGGGACCATAGATTAGGCCTCCTGGTAGGCTAGATAAATCCTTATCCAAACCAAGCCTCCTCTCTATCCCTGGAAGCTATCCCAGAATTCCCTACAGTAGGTAACACCAAGTTCTATCTAGTTTATAATGATGTGTCCTATGCTGAACTGTAAAAGTGTCCTTGGAGCTAGGGGCTGTGGCAGATGCCTATAATTCCAGCAACCTGGGAGGCTGAGGCAGAAGGAGTGCAAATTTTAAGCCAGAGGCAGACTGCAGAACTTAGTGAGATCCTGTATCAAAGGAAAAAATAAAATAAAGGGTGGAGGGCTTATCTAGCATGCTTGAGGCTCTAGGTTCAAACCCCAATACTGTTTATTGTTTTAAAAAAGGGTCATTGGAGGGCTTGGAGTGTAGTTGCAGTAAAGGACTAGACTAGCATGCTCGAGGTCCTGGATTTGATTCCTAGGACCACAAAAAAGAAAAAAAAAAGTGTCCTGAGATTTTATTAATTTTTAAATTCAACACTTTTTTTTACCAGTGTATTAGCGTAATTAAGATATTCTACCAGGCACTGTTGTACATGCCTGTAATCCCAGTTACTTAGGATACTGAGGTAGGAGAATCAGGCCAGAGGTAGCCTTTGAGGCTTAGTGAGACCCTGTCTCAAAATAAAAATTTAAAAAAGGGACTGGGAATACAGTGCAGTGGTAGAGCACTTGTCTAGCATGTGTAAAGTCCTGGATTCAATTCCCAGGATGGACAGATGGACGGATGTAAGAAAGAAAGGAAGGAAGGGAGAGAGAGAGAGAGACAGGGAAAAAAGCTGGAATATGCTGCATTAACAAATTAATCTTGGAATCTCCATAGCCTGCCATAATAAAGGTTCTTTTGTTGCTGTTGTTATTCTGGTAAAGTCCAATACATGCTGGGCAACTCATTAATTCAGTTCTCCTACATGGGATGACTCAGGGTTCTAGGCCACTTCCATGTTGTGAGTCTATCATCTCGCTAAATGGGAGGCGGATCCCCTTCCTTCCTTCCTCTTTCTTTTTTTCTTTCCTTCCTTCTTTCTTTCTTTCTTTTCTTTTTTGATGAGACCAAGTTTCGTTATGCAGCCCTGGCTGGCCTTGAATTCATGATCTTCCAGCCTTGGTTTCTTGAGTGCAGGAATTACAGGTGTGAACCACTATGCCTGGTTTGAAATTTGACCTTTACATACTCTGAGCCAGGCTTGTTGCCCTGGCATGTGCCTGTAATCCCAGCTACTTGGGAGGCTGAGGCTGGAGGATCACAGGTTCAAGGCCAGAAGGCAGCCTGTGAAAATAGCAAGACCCTATCTCAAAGATTAAAAACAACTTTTTACAAAGGGTCTAGGAATGCTGCTCAAGGGTTGAGCACTTGCCTAGCATGCATGAGGTCCTAGGTTTAATCCCTCAGTACTGCAAAATAAATAATTAATAAATAAATACTCTGAGCCAGAAGTACTCTGATCCATCACCTGTACTCACTTTCCCATATTCAAGGACTCAATCTTAAAGCCTTAACTGCATGGGAGGCTTGGAAATGTAGACTGCTCTACATGACTTTTCAGTGAATCGCAGTCAATGACTCAGTCAATGAAGTAGGGCCACGTGTCCCAGGAGAGCCACCATATTTACAGGGTTAGAGAATCAGAGATAACCCCCTCAATGCCAATGATTATCAATTCAACTGGTTAAAGTTATTAGACTGTTTGGTTATGTTTTGGGTCCAAGAGGTTCCTGGACTTTCCAAATGTTAAAGAACATTTTCTATAATTCCAGGACTCTGAAGCTGAGGCAGGAGGATCACAAGTTCGAGGCCAGCCTGGGACACATAGCAAGTTTGAGGCCAGCTTGAGCTACACAGCAAGATCCTGTCTCAAAAAAACTAAACAAAAACAAAAAGAAAACGAAACAAAAAACGCTTGTTAGAGAAAAATCATTAGTTCTTTGGCCACACATATTTATATGATTATTAAGAAATATAAGCCACGTACCATGGCACAAGACTGTTATCCCAGTGACTCAGGGGGCTGAGGCAAAAGGATAGTGAGTTAGAGTCCACAGACAGCATGCACAACTTAGAGAAAGATCTGGCTGGTTAAGGATAGACCACTTGCCTAGCATGTGAGAGGCCATTGGTTCAACCTCCTGCTACCACAAAACACACACACACACACACACACACTTTCTTGTCTAAGGAGCCCAGGGTCTGAGATTCTTTCCCTTGGGTTCATGAACAGATGCACAAATGGGCTCTAAGTCTGAAAGATTTTGCAAAATTTTGTGTCTATACAAGTGGACATCTCTCTAGAAAAGATAATGTACAGATTTCACTGAGATTTTTGAGTTCATAATGCAGAATAGGTTAAGATTCACTTTTCTAGGTAAGAAATAAGATCTCGGTAAGTGGGGTATATAAGAAAGAAGGAATTCATACTCATGCCTGA
The DNA here is from genome assembly GCA_007922755.1 of Pedetes capensis. Lineage (NCBI taxonomy): Eukaryota > Metazoa > Chordata > Mammalia > Rodentia > Pedetidae > Pedetes > Pedetes capensis. Next base: position 53,449 of record VMDO01003792.1, read on the forward strand.
TTCATATCACATCTATGCACAACTGCATTTACACACAAACCTGGAAATAAGAATTAATTCCTGGATGAAAGAGGGTTAATCATTTTCTCCTACAAAATGATTTTAAATGGTGAATCTTGGCTGTTTCACATTTTTAAATTTTATTACCTTTGTTTTCCAGACAACAGAAAAGGCACTAAAATTGAATTCTTGGCTATCATAGAAGAGGGATTCCTTGCCATCTCTACCCCTACTGACATCCTCAACAATAAGAGAAGTTCCAAAAGGATCCTACTAATCTATCCCAGCCTGCAGCCATAGCCCTGTGGCATCCAATCCCATCAGATCTTGGAAGCGAAATAGGGTCGGCTCTGGTTAGTACTTGGATGGGGGACCACCTGGGAACACCAGGGGCTTCAGGCTTGGGAGACAGACTTGGCAACTCACTCCCAAAAATTGATCCGCCGTTGAAAACCCTATGAACAGCAGAGAAGCACTGACAATAGTGTTTCGCCTGTTGTACAAAGGGCCGCTTTGAGTCGGACACCAACTTGATGGCACCTAACAAGAACAACAATCTATCCCAGAAACTTGAAACTTAATTCTGAAGGATAGCTTAGTTTCATCTACAAGATAATGATATTACTCCCCATATCCTTCCAAAGGGGGCTGGGATTTAGCTCAGTTGGTAGAGCGCTGCTCTGTAGTCTCTGAGGTCCTAGGTTCAATTCCCAGCACCACAAAAATGGGAGAAGGATGTGGCAATTCACTCCCTAGGCAATCCCAAAACAGTCAGCCCTTGAAAACCCTATGAGGGTCTCTATGAGTCAGACACTACTTGATGGCACCTAACAACAACAACAATCCTTCCAAAGAATGAGTTGGTAAATTATTTACTGTACATGGTTGTGTTCTGAAATTTTTTCATGACTATAATAAAATGTAAATATCACTAAGTTTAAATAGAATGTATTCTAGAAAAGAAGAAAATTTGTGTTAAATTTTACACTGCAATCCATTTTAATGAGCAAGTCAGATATCAAGTATCTATAAAATAATCCAATTTATTTTTCCATGAAGATTTGTGGAACCAATTTAATTACTAGATGATTATACCTGGGCAACTCCATAGCAACCAACTTAGATGAAACAAACATAGCTTTGCTTCTAGGTATCTCTTAAATAATATTAATTCAAAAATAAACTAAATCATTATCTCCTATGAAATTAGGCAGTAAGTCACAGGGAAATCTCAATGACTGATGAAGTTGCTGCTCATGAATTTTTTGCAAAATAAATTTTGAAGACAGGGACCTTCAGTTGTTTCTCAATGAAAATGAATGAAGAATTTTTCTTCCTGTAGAAACCCAGTCTGAAAACTTCCTCAGGCTCTTTCTCACCTCACATGCCCCAGCTCTTCTACATATGCATAAGGAGATAGCAAATAATATTCCTAAATAAAATCTAGCCACAGCTTCTAAGATCCCTGATCTGTATTTGACACTGGTCAGACATAGATCTTCACTTCCCTTTATTTCATGACAATTTCCCTGTCAAGTTAAGCATTTCAGGGTTCTTCCCTCTGTTCATTCTTGTTGACTTGACTTCCTGACTCAGTGCAATCAGCTGTCAATCTTTTCAATTGGTTGCTTCTCAGATGGTGAAAATCTCTCACTGTTTTTTCTCTGACATTTCTCAAATGGAGCTTTCTTTGCTTTCCAGCTTTGACCACCCTGAATGTGTTGAAGAGGGTGAGATGTCCATTTTTTAAGGAGCCTAGCTTTGTGTCCTCAAAACTGCATTCTGCCTGGACTGTCCTAGCAATCTGATCCTCCTCACTCCCAAGCACACTTCTCACACCAACTCATACTGGTCCACCTCACACTGAACCTGAGAAATGAGTGATTGGGTCTGTGCCTTAGCAAAATGACATCACACAGGGCACCATGACTTTCTACTTTTGAAGACACGTTCAAATTATGTGTCTTTCTGCTGTGGTGTGTTCCAAGCTTCAGGTGCTTCCAATTTTCAACTCATGGCAGAAATGATAAGCCGAAAAAGCAAGTTAAGTATTTCCATAAACAGTGAAAAAGAAACACCTTCCTGCAACCAGTGAAAAGCCCATCTTGGGGCTGCCATTAACCTTTGACTTTCTTTCTTAGAAACCCAGATGGAAAGGATTCAGTGTTTCTAAGTTGGCTACTGACAATTGGGGTAGGGTTTTTTTTTTTTTTTTAGGGGTGGCTCTATTAGGGACCAATTTCTTCAATACATGGAATTTCATTGGTTTTCCAAGCCCATCTCAGTGTGTTATAGAGGCACATAAACTGACTCCTAAGGATTTGATCCAGATCATTCATTCTACTGTTCCAGTTTCCCGTCAAAATCAAGATGGTTCAAACAGAAGACCACGACTATCAGTTCTATTACTTTACTCTTAAGAACCTATGTGGTAGGTAATGACAGCAAAATGTCCCAACTCTTCCCAAATTAATATGAACATTCCCTCTGGGATAGTGAATGTTTCTGTAAGTAGGAGCATGAACTGTGCAGTCCTTTTTTGAAATGCTGCTCCAGGACTATAAGGGAGCAGAGTTTTCTTCAAATTTTATAACTCCTCTGAGGTTATAAAATGCTTGTCCACTATTTCTTCCAAATATCCATCACTCAACTGTCATTAATTCTCTCTACTTTGGCACAGCTAGGATGCTGGACCATCGTGCCCTACTTCATGCTTTAATTCATGTTGATTTTTACCCTCTGTGTCCTCACCCGTTTTCTCTAAGATGACTTTAGACCCTGGAAAGCTCCCATGTTTATTTCCAGCACAATATTCTTCCTTTATTTCTTTGTGGCAAGCACAGCACAATCACTCACACAATTTTGTTAGCTATTATGGGTCAAAAGTGTCTCCCAACGCATAAACTAGATGACAGGAAAATAGGTTACAGAGAAGTAAACAACAAACCACAGAAGTCACTCAGTTCAAGGAGTGACTTCACAATTTTCACCCTCATCCACGCCACCATCATCTCTCACCTGGATGATTGCAATAGCCTCCTAACTGGTCTCTCTGCATCTGCTCTTGTTCTCACCAGTGATCTTCTACAAACAGAGTGATCTTTAAAAATGTTGGATCACTTCACTCCATGGCTCAAAATCCTCCAGTGGCTTTCCTTTCACTAGGAGTAAAACTTGAACTTTGCTTCACTTTCTTCAGGTTTTTACCCAAATGTCACCAGTGAGGCCTTCTCTAACCACCCCACATAAAATAGCAACTTCTCTCTCCACCCCTACACCAGACTCCCAGTCCCCTCACCATAGCACTTATCACCACATCACATATTATATATTCATCTATAGAACAGGTGGCAGATTGCATTTTCTAGAATGTAGATCAGTTTCCTGTTCCACATGCTTTTCTTACAATAAGGTGTGAGCACTATTCCCTTTAAAAAGTGTGTTCCCCACTTCCTTGAATCAAAGTGGGCCTATTACTGTGGTGGAAGTGATGTTAGGTGACCTCAGATGCTCGATCATAAAACGTCATAAATCTCTGCCTGGCCCTCTTGGGGCACTCAATTTTGGAACTCAGCTACTATGTGAGAAGCACAGGCCACATGGAGAGGCCACGTGTAAATGTTCTGGTCAACAGCTCCTGCAGTGGTCCAGACCAATAGTCAACATCAATTTCCAGACATGTAAGGAAGGTTTTGATATGACTTCAGCACCAACTACTGCCTAAGAAACAAGTAAGAACCACTTTGCTTAACCTAATCACCACCCTGGGAGAAGGAAGTGGCAGCCCACTCCCAAAAGAATCCCCAAATAATCAACCATTGAAAACCATATGAGGGTCACTATGAGTCAGACCCAACTCATCAGCATCCAATAACAACAACAAATCACCTTCCAGATCATGAGAGATAATAATAAAATTGCTGTTTTATGTGACTAAGTTTTGTGACTGTTCATTATTTAGCAATAAATAATGGAACAATTTATTTATGTGTATATTTTGTATATGAATAGCAAAGAAACACAAGGCTCCAGAATTGATGGAATACCAACAGAGATGTTTCAACAAACATGCAGGACTGGAGGTGCTAATATGTTTATGCCAACAGATTTGGAAAACAGCTACCTGGCCACCCGACTGGAAGAGATTCTTATCTGTGCCTACTCCCAAAAAAGGGGATCCAACTAAATATGGAAGCTATCAAACAGTATCATTAATATCAGAAGCAAGCAAAAATTTTACTAATGATCATTCAAAAGTGACTGCAGCAGCATATAGACAGGGAACTGTCAGAAAATCAAGCCAGATTCAGAAGAGGGCAGGGAACCAGGGACATCACTGCTAATGTCAGATGGATATTAGCTGAAAGCAGAGAATATCAGAAAGATGTCTATCTATGTCTTATTGACTGTGCAAAGGCATTTGACTGTGGGATCGTAACAAATTATGGATAACATTTTGAAGAATGGGAATACCAGAGCACCTAATTATACTCATGAGGAATCTGTACATGAACTAGGAGGCAGTTGTTCAAATAGAACAAGGAAACACTGCCTGGTTTAAAGTTGAGAAAGGTGTGCGTCAGGGCTGTATACTTTCACCATATCTATTCAATTTCTTTTCTTTTGCAGTACTGGGGGGTTGAACCCAGAGCCTCCCGCTTGCATGCTTTGCAAGTGCTATACCACTGAGCTGTGCCCTCAGCCCATTTTATTTACTTTTTGAAACCGGGTCTCAATAAATTATGCAGAATGCCTCTGGTCTCAAACTTACAATCCTCCTGCCTCTGCCTCCCAAGTCGCTGGGATTACAGGTGTGTGCCACCACACCCGGCTCTATCTATTCAATTTCTATGCTGAGCAAATAATCCGAGAAGCTGGACTTTATGAAGAAGAACGCGGCATCAGGATTGGAGGAAGACTCATTAACAACCTCCGTTATGCAGATGACACAACTCTACTTGCTGAAAGTGAAGAGGATTTGAAACATTTACTGATGAAGATCAAAGAACATAGCCTTCAGTATGGACTGCCACCAAACATTAACAAACCTAAAATCCTTACAACTGGGTCAGTATGCAACTTCACAATAAATGGAGAAAAAAATTGAGGTGGTCCATGATTTTGCTTTACTTAGTTCTATAATCAACACCTGTCGAAGCAAGAGTCAAGATAGCAAAAGACGCATTGCTTTGGGAAAAGCTGTGGCAAAAGCTCTCTTTAAAGTATTGAAACCTAAAGATGTCACATTGAAGACGAAGGTGTGCCTGGCTCATGCCATGGTATTTTCAGTCCTATCATATAGTTATAACAGCTGGACATTGAACAAGGGAGACAGGAGAATTGAGGCTTTTGAATTATGGTGCTGGTGATTAATATTGAATATACCATGGACTGCCAAAAGAACCAACAGATCTGTCCTAAAGGAAGTGCAACCAGAGTGCTCCTTGGAATCAAGGAGGGCTAGACTCGTCCTGATTTATTTTGGACATATGGTCAGGAGGGACCAATCCCTGGTGAAGGACATCATGTTTGGCAGGGTGGCAGGTCAACGAAAAAAAGGAAAACCCTCCACTAAATGGATTGACACAGTGTCTGCAACGATGGGCTTAAGCATAAATAAGATTGTGTACTTGGCACAGAATCAGAGAGTGTTTTGTTCTGCTGAACATAGGGTTGCTGAGTCAGAGTCAACTCAATGGCACCTAACAACACAACAACAACAACAACAACAACAACAACAACAACAGTGAAAATTTCACACGTTTAGGGATTTTGTTTCTTACTATATTCCTGCACCTAAAACAGTGCCTGGTACATGTCAAGTAGTCAGTGACTATTTGTTGGATGAATTGATGGATATATGACACATTTTCAGTATGGTTGTCAGGTGCTGTCGAGTTGTGTTGGACCCATAAAGATCCTACATACAACAGGTGAAACAGAATTGTTAGTGCTTCTCTGCTATTCATAGGGTTTTCAATGGCTGATTGTTTTTTGGGAGTGGTTGTCCAGGTCCTTCTCCCAAACCTACAGTACCTGGTGTTCCCAGGTAGTCTCCCATCCAAGTGGTAACCAGGCCCAATCCTATTTAGCTTCCAATATCTGACAGGATCCGATGCCACAGTGGTACAGTTGCAGGCTTCCACATGGAATACAATGTTTTTTGGTCAACAGAACATGGCATAGTTGGCTAGGCTAGATTTCATCAGCTAAGAACATAAATTGGCACAAAGAGCATGGGAAAATATGTTGGAGTATTTTAGAGGTAACTAATGTATGTAGCATACAATGTATATATAACAAATAATAGTAATTATTGCTGTGTTATTAGGTGCTGTCAAGTTGGGTCCTACTCATAGCAACCCTACATACAACAGAACAAAACACTACCTGACACTGTGCCATGCTTGGCACTATTGTCCGTGCTTCTCTTCTATTCATAGGGTTTTTGATAGCTGATTATTTTGGGAGTGGGCTGCAGAGTCCTTCTCCCAGGCCTATAACACCTGGTATTCCCAGTTTGTTGCCCATCCAAGGACTAACAAAGCCTGACCCTGCTTAGCTTTCCAGATCTGACAAGATCAGATGCCAGGGTGATATGGCTCTAGACAAAAAATAACTATTGTAGGGCAGCATAAAATAGGATTGGAATTTCATGTAGAATTTGTTCTTTGGTGATTGATTCCATAATTCCTCTATAGGCTTTTCCTGATCTGGTCTGGAAAGGTTTCAGAGACAAAAATTAAGCGAATCTTCCCATTCAAATAATGAACGCATTCCTAAAGATGACTAACTGAAATCATTCACAGATATTGGGGATGAAATAGAATGAAAATGGGTAGTGACGATGTATGTGCATGGGTATGCATGTGCACACATACATACATGTGTGAACAATTTTGAATGTTTATTCTCATAGCGTGATAGTTTGAATGAAGAATGTATACTAAAAAATAAATATGGCTCTGCATCTCCCCATTCTTGCACCCAGTACTTTGATTTAGAATTTGGTTTACAGCAAATATCTGTGTACGGCCTGAAGTACAAAAATTCTCAAATATCCAGGAAAATATTAAAATTTTAGCATCTCAGGAGGCAATAAAGGACAAAACTTCTTAGCCACAAGAAGACATTAGTTTTTGTTTGGTGGAAAAATAACCAGTGGATGGTCTTGAATGGACTAAGCCAACTTATTTGGGCCAATCCATGTCCGCCTTGACTGGAGCAAAAAGCACAGGCATGTGGAAAAGATGGCTCCTTAGATTGTGGTTCTCAGAAAAGTCCATTCTCCACTGTTTCAAAGCAGTTCCAATCACAAGTATCACCTTGATGTGCAATCCTGTGCGACTTCTTTCCAGAATTAGAATGACTGGAGAGTAAAATGGTTTTTAAGTTTCCACTTAAAGCCACTGCCCCAGGCTACTTGGAAGAGTGTCCACATCTTGATAAAAAGTGCTATTTTAATCTCTGTTGCAATGACAGTTGTCGGGGCCAATGGGCCTCACCATCTTGCCTGTGGCATGAAGTTCTCCTATTGATTGGGTGTAATCCTTGAGTGGAAAGTGGAGAGACTCCCTAAATGCACTCAGAAAGTCTAAGCAAGTAAATCGGGGGATATTTTCTTTTAAAGTCCCATTTTTCTCGCCAAAACTTAATATTGCTGTTAAGCTAATTATTCTTTTTTCCAATAAAGAAAAAAATATATTTATTTATTTATTTATTTGCAGGCCCAGACAAACTTGACTAGAAGAGAAACCCGGCAAGGGTTAGGATGAGCCCATGACGTGCCATACGCTCCAACCAATTGAAAGGCTATGAAAGGGGGAGGGCGGAAGTGACGAGCCATATCCCTCCGCGGGGCGAGAGGGTTGGTGGGGGGAGTCGGCGTCTCTCTCCCCCGCGCCAGCTCCCGTACACGGAGCCGCATTCCTTGGCCCCCCCACCCCCTCCCTCGGGGCCCCCCCGCCCCCCTCGGGAAAAAAATCCACCCCAAAATCACTCGAACCCGAGGAAGGCTTCCTTTCACCCTCGGGGAAACGAGCTTTCAACGGTTCCCTCTTCTTCGTCTCCCCCCAAGCCCCCGTCCCCTCCCCTACTCCCACCCCCTTCTCCCGGCGCGGGGTGCAAGGTCCCTTTAAGGCGACGGCGCCTTCCTCGGGTCAGACTACCGGCGGCGACGACCACGGGAGGTGAGTGAGCGAGCGGGCCTTCGCTCTCCCCACCCCCTTCTCCCGGGGGTTCCGTTATCTTTTCGTTCGGCGAGGCGTTCCAAAGCTAGACAATGAGAGGGGGATGGGGCGGGCGCGCGCGGGGAGGGGGCGGGGGGGATGGTACGCGCGCTCCCGCCCATCGCAAGTAGGGGCGCAGCCCGCGGCAGTGTTGGCCGTAGGGTGCGGCGCGCGATCGCGCGCGCGCGCGTTTGTGTGTGTGTGTGCGTGCGTGCGCCCCCGGCCGCGGGAGCCGAGCCGTGGGGCTCGCGGCGGAGGTCCCTGCCTGCCCGCTGGCCGGCCGCCCCCGCCCCCGCCCCCGCCCCCGCCCCCGCCCCCTGGCGCCCGCCGGCGCCCGCCGCGGCGCGCGCACGCGCGTACTCGCGCCTCACGGCCCCGCACACACCCGACGTCCACACGCACGCCCGGCGCGGGGCGTCTCGGAGGAGTGGGCGGTGCGGGCTCGGGCGGCGGCCCGCTGGAGAAGGGGCGGGGGCGCGGTCAGCGGTGAGACGCCGCGGCGCGGCGGGAGGGGCTGGCGAGGGGCGAGGCTGAGCCAGGAGGAGGGCTGGCGGCGGTGGGGTTCGGCGGCGTCTGCGGGTAGGGGTTCCCGCCGCTCCGCCCCCGTTCGGGAAGATGTGGGCGCTCGTTTTGAGCGAGAAGAGGAAAATGAGTGATCGCTCAGCCGATTCCTTGTGTTACGTAATCCCTGTTCGGTCTCCTAGTACATTCCAAGCCTCAGTGCACTGCAGCTAGTTTACAAAGTCTCCTCCCTCGGTCCCTAAATTTATGCAAGAATGGCGCTGTGATTTATAAAATGGGATGGGGCAGAGAATTATTTTCTGGTGATTATGTCTTGCCGCTACAGGCGCCATGTTTAGCCCAAGGACTTTTTTCTAGATTCTTAACAGTTACTGAAAAGGGGTAATGTCATCGAACCACCTGCTTTCCCTCCTTTCTGCATGTTGTCCTTGTTTCCTCTCTCACCGGTGTGGAATTCCCTCACACTGTTAAGAACACTGCACGTTTCTCAGCGCAGTTGTTTTAGACCACCTTAGCTCTGAAAAAGCTGAGTCTTGTAAGTCATTTCCCCACTCTCGAAAAGGAAATTGAAATACAATAGTACTATTTCAGAACGTTGCAGGCCCATCTCTCTAGGATTTTAGACACCTCCCACTGCAATACAACACTCCACAAAAATGGAATTTTACTTGTAATGGGCTTTCCCCAAATAGATGAAGGGAAAGAGGAGATCTTATGCTTGGTGAACAATGAATTTCGAGATCCCTGTTCTGAGACTGGGAGCTTGAACTCTGAATTGGAACAACTTATTAAGCATAATCATTTTTAACTCTATAGAGTGCATAAAAAGTACTTTGGTGATTATTAAACCTGCAGTTTGGGATCTTCATCCCGAGATTTATTTGGCTAGGGTGGAGGGGAGGTGTCATCTTTTTAAATGGGCACTCCTTCAGACTAAGTTCACTACCATGTTGAAAATTACTTGTCTCACATAGAGGTACTCAAAATACAATATAAGAACAATTAAATGTCAGTGTGTGTCCTTGATTTCTTTCCCCTTAAGTTGGTGGTGTATATCAAACTGAAGAGACTAACAGTGGACTCTTAGGAGGAACAGGATTTTGATTAGAGTTTCCACTTCCATCTTGAACTGGGCATAATCTAGGAAAGCAGTTTACAAAAATGTAGCCATTTGACCCTAGGGATATATATCTCTCAGACCTTTTTAGGGGAACGCTGAGGTCTTAACTATTTTTCTCTTCTTCTTCTTCTTCTTCTTTTTAAATAATGAAGGCACTATTTTTTCACTAATAATTCAGAAGTGGTGCTGGATAAAAAGTACAAGGCAAGGCAATGATGCCAGACTACCATGGTTGAGAATGCCCTTGATGAAACAGTGAAAACTGTTCTTATTATTAAATCTCAACTTTTGAGTATATCTGTTTAATTTTTTAAAGCCTATAATGAAACGAAATACGTGCATAAAACATTTATGCTGTCTGTGGAGGTACGAGTGTTGTCTTGAGGAAAAGCATTTGTGAGCTCCATGTTTCATGGAGTGGCATTTTTGCTTGAAAAGACTACGGTTTTTCACACTTGAATATTTGATGTTTTCTCAAATGAATGTAGTGACTTTGTCATTTCTAAAGAACATTTGTCAGTACTTGTTACTGGTGATAAGATTTATATGAAAATTTGAATTTTTAAAAAGTTGGTGGGGTTGAACCCAGGGCCTCACACATGCCAGGCAAGTGCTCTTCCACTGAACTGCACCCCGAGTCCTTTCTTAATTTGGGACAGGCTGCTTCTGGCCTTGAACTTTTGCCTCAGTCTTCTGAGTCATTGGGATAACAAGTGTGTGCCAGGCCGTACTTGCCTGGGGCAACAATAGATTTTAGTGTAATAAGGTACGAAAAATACATTGACATAGTTCCAGATGCAAAACTATCCTTTGAAAATATGAATTGTTGTGTTTGGGTATTTGTACATTGTCCATATCCATTATCTGAAAAGATTATTAAAATACTTCTTTTTCCTAATGTTTATGTGCACAAGCCCAGATTTTTATTATATATGTCACCCAAACAACATAGCAACAAACTGAATCCAGAAGCAGTTATGATTCAAAATACGAACATGTAAAAACAGTGTTACTTTTCCCCCATTGGATAAAAAAGCAGTTTCCCCCCCCATAAGTGTTATTTATGCTAATATGTACTGAGTTATTTGTTCAACGTACTGATAAATATTTAAAACTTTTTTGTCTTAATTCCTAATATGTTAAATATGAAAACCTGCAAACCACATAAATCTACAGGATCATCAGTACTTTGAAGATACAAACCATTTGAGAATTTAAGAGACAAAAACATTGGCATATTATTGGGTCCGTACTATAAGCTCTTCATATCATCCAAATTTTCTTGCCTTTAGGAATTTCTGGAGAATTTACAGATGTTAGTTGGTGTTAATAAGGGAAGAATCAATGACTTGGAGAGGAGTTCTAGGGGGAAAAATGCTTGGTTTGAATCCTGGCTCAGGATATTTACTAACTGTAGTTTTTAGGGAAGTTACTTGGTCTCTCTAAACTGTTGGGTTTTGTTGTTGTATGTTTTTTGTATGTTTTTTGGTTTTATTGAGTCAGGGTCTCACTATGTAGCCTAAGATGGCCTACCATTCATTATGTAGTCTGGATGGCCTCTGTCATCCTGCCTTTACCGCCCAAATGCTGGGATTACAGTTCTGTACACCATCATACTTGGGTTAACCCTTAAACAGGTATTGCCAATGGCAGTGGGAGGGACACAGCCCAACATTGCTTCCTGTAGCCTGAGGAGTGTCATGTGTTGTGTGTGTCCCCCATCTTGTCCCCCACCAGCCCCCCCCCCCCACTGCATCGAGGACCTCCAGTCTGGTGAGGCTGTGTCCTGAGCTCCATTGCAGAAAAGAATTTCTGGATGAGTCAGAGTGAAACAAAGCGAGTATATTAATTACAGATAAGAGATAGTATACACTTTAGATTTAAGAATGGGCATTCAGAGAAGAAAAAAGAGATGCTTAAGAGTCATACATAGTACATGTTCAAGACATGGATGTGGGCTTCTCAAGAGAGAGAAGAGCATTTGAATGTCTGACCAATAGCTATATGTATGATTTTGTGGCCAAAGTACAAAAAGCAATGAACTGGATAACCTGTTCTATCTTTAAAAATTTCCCCGTTAGTAGATGAAAATGTAAGATGTCTTTAAAAGATATGTTGTGTAGGTTTAGGGATGAGAGGAGAGTTCCAGTAAGACAAAAACATAGGCCAAAATAGCTTGAAAGAAGTGTTCCACTGTTTAGAGAATTTAAAAGATTAAATAGAAATGTTTTGGCATACCTTCTAAGTAACTTTTCTTTAGTAAAATGAGGCTATAAGGTGGTCCAGGAGGTACATTATATAGTTTTACAGAAAGAAAAAGAGTGTTAAGATGAAACATGGTCTATAATATGGTTTACAACATTCTCAGAGAAGCAGAGGATTACAGATGAAAAAGTAGTTAGACTCAAAGGTCATATACATTTTGATCCCAAGCATAGCTTATTGCTGTTTTCATATTTTCATTTGAAATATTTCTTGCTTACAAAAGATAGGAAACATGCTCCAAGACATAGGCATAGGAAGGTATTTCATTAAAAAGACTCCAGTCACCCAGGAAACTGCACCAAGAATTGACAAATGGGATTACATGGAATTAAAAAGCTTCTGTGCAGCAAAGGAAACAATCAGCAGTTAAGGGAGAGCCCAATGAAAGGGAGAAAATCTTTGCATTCTACACATCTAGAATTAATTTCTAGAATATATAAAGAACTTAAGAAATCAGATTCCAAGACCACAAATAACCCAGTCCGTGAGTGAGCAAAGGAAATGGACAGACAGGTCTCAAATGAAGAAGTTTGAAGGGCCAAGAAACACATGAAAAAATTCTCAATATCCCTGGCCATTTGGGAAATGCAAATCAAAACAACACTGAGATTTCTCACTCCAGTAAGAATGGCCAATACCAAAAAAACAAATAATAACAAATGCTGATGAGGATGGAGGAAAAGGAACCCTTTTGTACTGCTGGTGGGACTGTAAATTTGTTCAATCACTTTGGAAATCAATATGGAGATACATTAGAAAACGAAGAATAGAACTGCCATATGACCTGGCTGTACCACTCCTAGGAATATACTCAATGGGAGATAAGTCATTCCACAGAGACACCTGCATTTCCATATTTAATGCAGCACTATTCACAATTCCAAGGATATGGAACCAACCAAGATGTTCATCAACAGGGGAATGGATAAAAAAAATTGTGGTATATATACACAATGGAATGTTACTCAGAAACGAAATAATGTCATTTGCAGCAAATGGAGGGAACTAGAGAACATCATTTTTAGCGAATGAACCCAGGCCTAAAAAGAGAAAAACCATATGTTCTCACTTATAACCCTAACTTAAAAGGAAGAAAAAAATATATATGTATAAAAATGGTCAATCAGGTTTATCTAAGAAGGGAGAAGGAAAACAGAAAGGGGGAGGAGGCTAGTGGGGGAGAGCAGAAGTTGAGGAAGGGGACAAGGTGAGGGGAATAATGTGGAGGGATAAAGAGGGAGTGGATAATGTCAAAGTAGATGATGCCACGGGACAAATTCATGGGGGGAATATAAGTCATAATTGCATATGATTTCTTACTACATATTAAAAGGTTCTGTGAAATATGTAAGTTGATGAAAGTGTAACCCAAAGCAATATTATAGTTACATAATGGAAATAGAAAAAGCCTTCTCACTCTGTACCCCATCAATATTTATAAATAAAGGGAATATAAAAAAAAATAGAAGTATCTCTCACAATAATGTCTCTATGCAAGCAGTCTTTACAATAGTTTTCTTGGTGTTTATGTCAAAATTGTTGACTCTTAGCCAGTGAGACTTAAACCAGATTCTGGGGTAAGGGCTCTTTTTCCTTTTTCTGTACCCTTAATTTTCCTGTCTTTCTATCCTACCTCAGTATTGTGAAGTCAAAACAGTCCCTTGGGTGAGTGCCAGACATGGGGCACTGTAGCACTTACATAAGCTGAGGTGTGTGCATTATGGGGTCATAGGTGACCCCAGAAGCATAACTAGTTCAGTGTTAAACCTATGTTTTGACCTCATCTGTAAAAAGTAATATTTTGAATATATAATTGTTTTGAGAATGTATTGAGACAATATAAAGTGCATAACAATGAAGTGGAACATGGTGGCACACACCTGTAATCCAAGCCCTCAGGAGGCAGAGGCAGGAAAACTAATGCAAGTTCAAGGCCAGCCTGGGCTACCCAGTGAGACTCTTTCAAAAAACAAACAAAAATGTGCATAACAATGCCTAGCATATCCATAAGATAAAACACTTCTAGGTATTTTAGTGTTCTCCAGTTTATGTCTTTTTAATTTTTGTTAAAGGTGGAAATTTTTTATTTAAATTAGAAACCCTGATTGATACCTTTGTCATAATTATCAATAGGATAAGTCTCTGATTCATTAATATTCTGGTTTGAGACATTAAGCCATCTCTTCAGAAGTATGTTTTTACATGTAACTAAGGTTGCTATGAGTTGGACTCCACTCAGCGGCACCTAGCAACAACAAAGAGGGTGAAGGAAGCAGGAAAAGGGGCAGAGGAAGAGAGAGACACACTAACCTTTGCTAGTATTTAGCAAAGTTAATTGAAATCAAGGGAATAGAAACGGTTGTGTGTTGTCTAAATTCCATCAATAAAGCAAAGCTTCCCATGGAAGATGGGAAAGAGATTCCTGAATATTAACCATTTTAAAGTAAAGGATTTATTATTTTAGTTTTTTTAATAAAGAGCACAAAACTAATATTTGGGTGCTTCTTGATATGGAAGAAGGTAATATTCATTTCACAGTACCTCCTTGGTAGCTGCCTATCCAATAATCCATCTTAAATTTATTTTTTATTTTTTACTGACATGAAAAGTGGTCTTAAATATAGGAAAAAAATTAACAGAAAATAGAGCCAATGAGGCTACCAGCTATTTGTTGTTGTTAGGTGGTATTGAGTCTGGTCCGACTCATAGCAGTTCTCTGCACAACAGAATGAAAGACTACATGACACTGTGCCATGCCTGGCACTATGTCAGTGCTTCTCTGCTATTGATGGTGTTTTCAGTGGCCGATTGTATCGGGAGTGGGCTGCAAGGTCCTTCTCCCGTTTATGCATTGATGGGGATTGAATTTAAGGCCTCAGAGAGTGCAGAGCAGCCCTCTACCAACTGAGCTAAACTCCGGCCCCACCAGCTATTTAGCAAATACTGGAGATAATCCCCCATGTGTCTGTCAGTTTGTTGTGTTGAGTGGCTTGCATATTGCTGTGATGCTGAAAGCTATGCCACGGGTATTTCAGATACCAGCAGGACCACCCAGAGTAGACAGGTTTCAGCTGAGCTTCCAGACCAAGACAGACTAGGGAGAAGGACCAGGCAGCCCAGTCCCAAAATAGTTTAGTCATTGAACATCCTATCAGTAGCAGAGAAGCACTGTCCAATATGGAAAATGAGCCTTCCAGGCAGGAAGCCATTGAAGAAATGACTGGGGAAAAATTGCCTGCTCAAAGTTGTTGTTGTTGTTGTTAGGTGCCATCGAGTTGTTATCCGACTCATAGCGACCCTCATAGAGTTTTCAATGGCTGACTCTTTCAGGATTGCCTTGGGAGTGGATTGCCAGGCCCTTCTCCCACTCCTCAAAGTAGAGTCAACTTTAATGATGAGAATGGAGTAAAACCCTTGGGATGTCTATTTGTTGATGTGGCATGACTCAAAATGAGAAGAAACATGGTGGCTGCAACAATGGGCTCAAACATAAAAAGATCATATGCATGGCACAGTGTTGGGTAGTGTTTTGTTCTGTTCTACATGGGTTTCTGTGAGCCAGGTTCAACTCAATGGTACCTAACAACAAAAGAGATAATGGCAGAACGTAGCATGTAAGATATCACAGCCAAGATATGAGTAGGTAGTCCCCTCTCCCAGCTTTTTATTAAGTATGATTCATGCATATAAAAAAGATTAAGGAATACTACAAGGAACACCTAACAATGAACCTACCATCTAAACACAGTGATTTTTAATGTTTTGCAGTAAGCCAAATATTTTTTTAAAAGGTAGAAAATTGGTATAAAAAAGTCCCAGATACCTCTTTGCTGGGGCTGGGATTTAGTTCAGTTGGTAGAGCGCTGCGCTGCAGTCTCTGAGGTCCCAAGTTCAATTCCCAGCACCGCATAAATGGGAGAAGGACATGGCAATCCACTCCCAAGGCAATCCCGAAACAGTCAGCCATTGAAAACCCTATGAGGGTCGCTATGAGTTGGATACCGACTCGACGGCACCTAACAACAACAACAACCTGTTTGCTAAACCACTTGAAAGTCATACTCCTGACATTTTTTTTTCTTTTCTTTTTCATTTTTGTTTATTTTTTGAGTCAGGGTGTCACTGTGTAGCCCAGGATGGCCTGGAACTCGCTGTGTAGACCAAGCTGGACTCCTCATGTGAATCCTCCTGTCTCAGTCTCCTGAGTACTGGGATTACAGGCATGTGCCACCACCCCTGGCTTCTGATATTTCCATTGCATTCATTTGGCTGTGTTAATACTTTCTCCTACATAACTATTATACCATTATCTTTGTAATAATATTTAAAAATAAATTTTCAGTATCTCTTAGTATGTACTCTATATTCAAATGTTCCACTTGTCCTCAAAATGTCTTTTATAGATTTTTTGTAAATGAACCAGGATCCAAAAGTTTACATGTTGTGTTTGGTTATATCTCAGCTTCTTTTAATTGAATATGGTCATCTTCTTTGTATGTGTGTGTGTGTGTACACGTGCAACATTGACTTTTTTCTTTTTCTTTTTTGTGGTACTTGAGGGTTGAATCCAGGGCCTCAAACTTACTTTGCAAGCGCTCTACCACTGGAATGCACCCTCAGACCATTTCTTATTTTTTTATCTTGAGACACAGTCTCACTAAATTACACACGCTGCCCTTGGCCTCGAACCTGTAGTCCTTCCTCTGCCTCTGAGTTGCTGGGATTACAGCTATGGGCCACCATGTTTGGCTAACGTTGTTTTCAAAGACACAATCTGTTGTTGTATAGAATATTCCATGTTCTGCATTTCTATGCTCATTTTCTTACAGAATGTCCTACCTTTGGATTTATCTCCCTTATTCCTCTATTGCTGTATTTCCTGTAAACTTTAAGTTAAGTGCTTGGTTTGATTCAAATTAAACATTATTATCATTAATATTATGAAGATTTTGGCTTTTTTTAAAACAAAAGAACAAGCCACAAAACAAATAAGCAATGATTAATATTTCAAGTATTAGTAGTTTGAGTTATCGTATAACTTTTTTTGTTTAAACTTACTATCATAAACTTTGGCTTTTGAGATGAAAAGCTACTACTGTGACTTTAGGCAAATCATAAGTCTTTGAGAAAGAGCACAGAAATAGGTTTGCATGTGTCATTTTAGTTCACTGCCTTGTGAGTAAATGATTTGGAGGTTGAAGCAAGAATTTATATGAAACAAAAGCAACCTATAGAAAAGTTGAAAGGGGGCTACAACTAGGAAGATTTTAGAAATGAGTATTAGAAGAACTTGGAAATTATTTTCAAAAAATTATTCACTAGTCAATACTGATAGTTATAAACAGAACCATAAAACCATAATGTTGGAGACTAATGATGCTCCAGTTTTATTAGGACAAACTACTTTGGCAAGAGTAAAAATGACAAAAGAGGTGAATATGAAGATGAAATCAAGTTTCATTGGTAGGTGATTATAGAGTGAAACTAGATGTACGTGGATTTTAGAGACTTTTACTGTACAAAATGTAACCATTTGAACAATTGATAGGAACTCTGTTCTCTATTGCAGAAAGAATAGATATTTTTAAAAGCAACATCCAGAGAGTGTGGGAGGAATTTTTAAAATTTCCCCTTATTCAGAACTTATATTCACTTCAATCATGGTCTCTCAATCTTGGCACTCTTGACATTTTCTGCAGAATAATTCCCAGGATGTCTTGTGCGTTGCAGGATGTTTAGTAGGTCCCCCAGTCCACTTTGCACCAGATAAGATGTCAGTAGCACTCCTCCTTACCCCCACCTCAGTTATGACTATCAGAAATAGCTGTAGACATTGCCAGATCCACTTGATGGCACAATTGACTTCATTTGAGTACCACAGAGTTAGGTAAAATATACTGGTCCCTGTAAAGATTCCTTAAGGGTGTCTTTTTTGTCTTTCAGTACTGGAGGGCTGAACCCAGGGCCTTGTACATACTTTGCAAGTGCTCTGTCACTGAGCTGCACCATCAGCCCCTTTTTTATTTTTTAACTCAAGACAGTCTTGCTAAGCTGCCTCTGGTCCAGAACTTGTGATCCTTCTGCCTGCACCTCCCCAGTTACTGGGATTATAGGTGTGTGCCACCATGCCTGGCCTTAATGGTATCTTTTTGAACTAGATTTCCCTTTACATATCTGTATACAGTTCTTGAATCTCCTCTGCAGATACACTGCACAGCATAGCAGTGTCTGATACATGTTTCCTCTTTTTGTTCTTTCCATCAGTACTGGAAGGCCCAGAGCCTTGTGAATGCTAGACAAGTACTCTATCACTGAGCTGCACTGTTAGGCCCTTTTTTATTTACCTTTTATTTTGATATAGGGACTTGCTAAATAAATAGTGTAGGCTAAGTAATGCATGGTGGCTCAGGCCTGTAATCTCAACAATTTGTGAGGTGGAGACAGTATTGAGAGTTTAGGTTCGAGGCCAGAGGCAGCCTGTGTAATTTAGCAAGGTCCTGACTCAATTAATTATGAGAATGGGCTGCTGGTGCAACCCAGTGGTAGAGCATTTGCAAAGTTTGTGTGAGGTTCAACCCCCAAGTGCCAAAAAAAAAAAAAAAGGCAGATTGCCTCTGGTCATGAATTTGTGAGCCTCCTGACCTCCTCTCAAGTTGCATGCAATTACAGGCATGTAACATTGTGCCTGGCTTCAAGTTTTCCTCTTGATGTAGCACTGTGTTCACTGTGTGCTGGCCTTTAATTTCTGAAATTGAACTCCCTCCTCCCCCTGTACTTGGGGTTTGAACCTAGGGCCTTTTACATATTTTGCAAGTGCTCTGCAATGGGGCTGCCCATTTTTCATTTTGAGTCAGGGTGTTGCTAAATTATACTTCCTGCCTCTGGCTTTGAACTCATGATCCTCCTGCCTCTGCCTCCTGAGTTACTGGGATTATAGGTGTGTGGCATACCTGGCTTGTAATTGACATTTTTATCTGGTAGGGTTTTAGTTTAGTTTTGTTTTGTTTTTTCAAATAAGAATGTCCCTAAACTGAGTAAGGATTGAATTTCAACTTTTTTTTTCTTTTGTAGTACTTGGAAGTTGAATCCAGGTCCTTGAACATACTTTGCAAGTGCCTCTACCACTGGGCTGTGCACCCCTACCCTGTTTTTTATTTATCTTTAGATAGTTGTTGTTGTTAGGTGCTGTCGAGTCAGTATCCGACTCATAGCGACCCTCATAGGGTTTTTAATGACTGACTGTTTCGGGATTGCCTTGGGAGTGGATTGCCAGGCCCTTCTCCCATTTTTGCGGTGTTGGGAATTGAACTCGGGACCTCAGAGACTGCAGCGCAGCGCTCTACCAACTGAGCTAAATCCCAGCCTTATCTTTAGA